>CACVKI010146258.1:0-36180 GCA_902732785.1 Trichogramma evanescens
GTTTGCTGTTGTTAATATAGGCAGTGAACCAATGGAGCTGGAGTACAAAACTTTTGTACGTATGTGTTCAGTATATGAAAAAGAACAAGTTCAAGTATATTCAAGGTGCTTGGGCTTGAACTAATGAGTATTGAACCATGAGTCGCTTATTAAATGAATATTAATGCGCTTATAAATTGTTTAAATCTCACATATGGGCTGCACTTGTTTTAAAGGCCTATGAGATCAAACTGAGCGTACAGGGCATGTTTTTTAGGTGGAAGGAGTACCCTCAGTACGTTTGGGCCAGATCCATGACCCGGAGTTGAGGGGGTCTCCTTGTAAGTATCTTTTTAGTGATTCTTTTGTTACTTTTTTTTTTTTTTTTGAGAATTGAACGACAGAATGAAGGGAAAAAATTCATTTTCGAAATTAAAACAAAAAATGTATATTACAGCAAAATAATAAATTCAATTTTTTTATCATTTCGATTATAACACTTATTGTTAAAGAAAAGACTTAGGAGGGCTGTTAAAACGTTCACAACAACAAAAATTATTACTGTTCTTATTCTAACCTACACAAAGCTGAAATTATTATAATTATAATTTATATTTATTTTATTTTATGTTTATATTCACAATTTTGGCGTGTTGAGCCATATTTGTATTGCTTAAAATTTTTTCGCTATCTGAAAAAATAGTTACGAAAATTAAGGAGTCATTAACAACTATTGCTTGGAGCCGCTAAGCAAATATGATATAAATCTTTGTTAATTAGCTGTTCGATGACTCTTTCACAGAACTTTTTTGGCAGCCGTTTGCTCGTTATCTTTAAGAAACATTTCAATGCCCACTGTCGGAAAAATCCTCTCGATAGCATTTCGCACAAGTGCTCAGTACACCTCTGGTGAGACCCTTTGGAGAGATACGAGTATTGAGCCGTATACGCGAATTCCAAATAGTCCGAATATGTGAGTTTTTTCGCTGCCTCTTCAGGTCGTAACTGGACTAGGTCGTAGAGCGAGAAGCCTTTTTGTATCATTAACTTTTTCGCTTCGCTCAAGAAGTATTCGTCAATACGCCAAAATTTGTAAAGATAGTCTGACTTCTCGAACAAGTCGTACTTAGCGAAAAATTTCATGATTGTCAGGGCGTTGCTGTGATCCAGCTCGTATCCTCTTTTCTCAAGAATTTCAACGGTGGCCAGAGCACCAGAAGCTAGTCTCAATTTAAAGTTGATGGAATGATTAATTTCTGGATCAAAATTTTCGGCAAAATAATTTTCAGAGGGGAAAACAAAGCTAGACAAATTAGCCCCATGATTCAAGAGGTCATCGACCACATACGGCAAGAGATTCGCCACGGCCAATTGAAGTGGTGTCCGGTCCAAGTTGTTCCGCGCATTGACTTGCACTGACTGACGTCTGCTATCGTTGATATTAAAGAATAGCTTAGACAAACCATCATCAAAATATAGGTCTCTGTTACAAATAATATGTAGAGGTGTCAATTTATCTTTTGTGGCTAAATTCGGGTTGGCGCCTCTTCTCAGCAGCCATTCGACCATTTTTTTTCT
This sequence comes from Trichogramma evanescens, assembly GCA_902732785.1. Classification (NCBI taxonomy): domain Eukaryota; kingdom Metazoa; phylum Arthropoda; class Insecta; order Hymenoptera; family Trichogrammatidae; genus Trichogramma; species Trichogramma evanescens. The sequence goes on from CACVKI010146258.1 coordinate 1,558, forward strand.
GTTGTATAGCAGAGCCAAGTGCAATGGTGTGATACCAAACTTGTCTCGGACATCGACTTGCACCCACTGATGTTTTTCATCGTTGATCTTGAAGAATAGTTCCGTCAAGAAATCAGCATCTTCATCTCTGTCGCAAATAATGTGTAGAGGTGTGGATCCACGCGAGTCAGCCAAATTCGGATCGGCACCATGTTTTAGCAGCAATTGGACCACATATTTGTCGCCCTTTTCCAGAGCCAAGTGTAGCGGAGATTTACCAGTTTTGTACTCAAGGCAATTGGGATCCTGGCCAAGCTCGAGGAATTTTATGACGATGTCATCGCAGCCAGACATGCAAGCGGCATGAAAATGTGTGAATCCTGAACCGTCAGTGTAATTCACGTCGAATCGTTTGTAAATTTTAAAAAGTACGTCGACGTAGTCGTAGTTTCCGTCTCTGACAGCCCTATGCACGGCTGTGGTGCGACGCAGCAGGGGCTCGCCGTCTTCGTCAACATCAGGCTCGTCTTTGTAGCCGGTATTAAAAACGAATTCAAGAAATGCTTCTCCTGCACTCTTATTCCAAACTCCTGTTGTAATGTAATCAATGGAGTCCGCAAGAAGATGATCCATTTCTTCCTTTCGAAAAATGTCTTGGAGATCCGGAAGTTTGTCCCACGTTCTGATTAAGGCATGAAGTCGCCAAAGAAGTTTAACTCGCTCTTCTTTTATCTTCCAATTTATCGTGTCCCGCATAACCTTCAATCCAGTCAAGTTTGATTGATTAATCAGAGACACGTGGTCGAAACAATAGTTAATTTTGTTACTTTCACTCGCGCCTCGGAAATGTTTAAGAAAATACTGACACAGAAACATTATTGCTTGAAATTTAAAATATTAATTTGTAACACAAAAATCACTTGCTATAGTCTGGTGTATCGCTGCAATGTTGTAACGTGCACTGTCTATTGGAAACTGATGTGATTTGGCTATAGGAGTTACGTTTGCATCATATACATACTTTCACACGTTATTTTTCTTGGTTATAGCGACCATGTTGCGCGTGTCCATGACGCATTACTTTCTAATACATGCATAGAATAAATACGTACGCACTGCGTAAGGTTACCCATCTCGAGCCGCTACTGATGACGAGTGCATTTTTATAAATTTCATTAACTATCTCCAAAGTTAGATTGATTTTCATATGAATTAAATCAATGAGGATCAGCACTTTAATATTTATTTTTAAATATTAAAGTAATTCTCTACTACGGTGAGTTATGGGTTTTATTTATTGGATACTTTTGTATATTAATAATAATTTAAATAACTTGGTAATGATAGGCGTTAAAAAAACTAAGGCTGCGTTTTATTTCATCTCATTAAAGAAAAAATGGGAATAAATAATATTATATCTACTTCTGACACTGAAGATAAAAAATTCATGCAATATTTTGTATGAGGTAAATAACGGCCGTAATCTTGCCATAAAATAATTTTCTATTTCATTTTATGAAATTGAATTGTCTCATCGAAACTGTAATCAAGTAGCAAGTCTCATTTATATCAATCGTTCTTAAAGGGGGTCGTGAAAAATACAGTGTAATTATGTAGAAGAGAGTTTTCACGCCCTCGACTTGTTTAAAAGCGCGAGATTGATTACGTAATCAAAGTGTAAGACACACTTAGAATTTCTTAATAGGAGCGACATAAAAATGAAACTCTCATAAGATGAATTCGATGTTCTGTCGTATATTCTAACCATAACATTGAAACAGGAGGAATTGAAATGTATGCTACACGATCTTTTGTAAATACAAAATTAATACGAAAAACTGAAAAAAAAAAAAAAAACAACTAAACATAGAAGAATGAAAAGGAAGCTTTTACGGGTCTTTGCGGTACGCTCTATGAGGATACAAAAAGTCTGTAATATGTCGGTGTTTTAGTCAAGACAAGATGACAGATGTGTTTTATGAAGAGGCTTGTAAAATCATTTCGCGTCGCGACAGTGATAAAAAGTACTCGGGCTCTCTCTCTCTCTCTCACTCCTACCTTTAGGAAAAGAGAGTAAAGTCAAGTCCTCAAGAGTATTTAAGGTTGCAGAGCTAGATATTTTCGTCGCGTCCGTGTACTGCTAAAAACCAGTAGTATAGGCACAGCTATGAGTATACGAACAACGGCTTTTTCCCGACCGCAGCAAGCACAGATACTAGCTCGCTCGCGCGTGTGTGTATGTGGGTTCCTAACATCTACAGAAACTCGACTCTTATGTTATTTCTTTTTGCCGAGGTACACGCACGAAGTCGTATATATATTTTGCGTACGTGTGTATGTGTGAGTTCATGTGTGCGGGTACGCTTGCCTCGGGTAATTACGAAATTCAAATTAACTCGAAAAATAGCGTAGTGCAGCAGTAGTAGTAGTAGTAGTAATATAGAGCTGAGCAAGGCCCGGTTTCAAGCATCCATCCTGCTTTTTTATATATAAGGTGCTGCTTCTACTGCCATTTTCTTTCTCTCTTTCTCTCGGTACAGAGCTCTAGCCCAGTACGACCTATTCCGTTCTTTGCCACGAGTCGAGGCAGTAGTATGCCACTCGGATATTTACCTACTCGAGGCTTTTTAATTACCTACTATACGCTAATGCCAAGCGAGCGAGCGAGAGAGAAAACGAGATACGAGTACAGAGTCGTGAAGCAAGGAGTCACACAGGGGTAGGAAAAAAAATAATTACCAGGCGCGCGAGGCAGAGGACCAGATGTAAGACCGCGCGCGGCTCGCTTATATCGCTATACATGTATATATAATGTACGTGAGCTCGTCGTGTGTCTCGAGATTCGATGGAAATATAATTCGCGAAAAAATGCGCGCTCCCCTGGAAAAGGAAAATCTCTGTGTGCGAGCTCGGAGTCTGTATGTACGCGAGCTCGCCTTCTTTTTTAGCGCAAATAAACAAATTCACGTAAGATCTTTAATTAAAAGGTTCCCTTTTCAGTATATTTCTCATCCCCTTGCATGTACGCGTTATATGCGCCTCGTAACCCTTTTCTCGGGCTTAGCCGCGTGCGATGATGACGACGCCGACGACGACGAGTCAGGTGTACACATACATGTCGCGAGTATTTATTATGTACACGCCTTCCTTCTGAAATGAGATTTTCACTCGCAAACTTTATTTATAGCTCCGGCAGAAGAAGAAAGTTTAGAGTCTCCGACGCTCCAAGTGTCTGTAATGTGCGCAAGATACGTCTGCTAAAGCTTATAATAATATAAGACAGTGTACATGTATAAAAACCGAAATGCTTCTCGATGCCGCGCGCATAACTGCAGACGACGACGACTCGCGGGGAGCTTAATAGTGGACCTGTAAAGATGAGTACATAAAAAAAGAACCTGCGTGACTTGTGCCTTAAATTACATAACGTTGCGGAAAAGTGAGCGCGCGGCTTTTCATGACACGACAAATATACCATGTACATATACGAATGTTATACACGCGTATTTTACTGCCAGCGAAAGCTCACGCGCAACTCGGTATTGTTATTATCATAGGCTTCCAGGCGAACACGGGGAGGGGTTGATATTCCGAAAGGCGTTCGAACTTGTATAATAAGCGCGTAGCACAGAAGCTCATCGCCTATAACTCGAGTTATTGCAAAAATAAATCCAGTTCGCGGTGGTGCCGTAAACAGAAGAAAAGTTATAATGCCCGATGCGTCGCGCAGCCTTCGGCGCTTTGATTTTTTTTTACGGCACTCCATTAGACAGGTATAAGTGTCGTTGTGTGTGTACAGTAGACAGAGTTTCATGATAGCTTTTTACGCGAGGTTTATATACCTCCGTAAAATTATACCGATTTGTCGAACCGCTAAGCGACTTATAAATTCCTTATATCACTATGTAGTATATGTCGAAAAAGTCTCCTACGTATTATAATCGGCCCGATTAAAAATTCGAGCGAAAAATTATTTAGCGTCGTAGCCACTCGACTCGCACAACAGCGAAACGCGAGCTATTATTTAATTCGGAATCGCACGAAAGAAAATCGGCGTACAAGCACATTAGCGCGTGTCCAAAATGGTCAGCAGCGGTATTAGTGCCCCGGCCGCGGCGCTATGTGCTGCTACATGCGTGCGAGAGAGCGAGTTGGATATATACGGGACGGAAAGATAGCAAGTGGGGGATAATTTATAGGAAATGGGTCGTTCGACTCTATGGTACTTTTCTCTCTTCTCTCTCACTCTTGCGAGTAATTTAATTAAAATAAATGTCCCCTGGAGCATGGCCGAATAAAATGCAAATTCAGTCGGTTTTTGCGCGCTCCCGGGTCCAGCGGCTAAAGCAAGCGGCTCTTTCTTTCTCTCTTTCTCTCTTTTGCTCGCTCGCGAGGAGTAGCCGAATACGTGCGCCCAACGATATAGACTCTCTCTCACTCTTTCGCGAGGCAAGAAAGTCTTTCTCGCTCCATTCATCCGTTGATTCGATAAGGGAGAGAGAGAGAGAGAGAGCACGAACTGGCCGAGTCTATTTGGCTCTCTTTTTACAGCCCGTATAATCGCACACGCGTTCTCTTTCTCTCTCTTCTCGTGGTTTTCGATTTTTCCTTTCCTCCCTCCACCTTCTGACCCTTCTAGATCCTACCAGCTCCAGGGTGGAGCTTTTATCTCCTTCCGCTACTCGGGACTAATTTAAATAAGAATGAAGCTCCGTACCCATGGCCACGCGAGCGAGCGCCTCTATTCGACGTTCGCGGCTCGTTTTATTCTTCGACACGATTGTTACCAACACGCGTGTAGACATCCATACACATATACACACACACACACATACACGTATACACGAGCTCGAGAGAGAGAGAAAGAGCAAAGCGAGAAAGAGAAAAGGTCAGGCAGAAGTTGGCTAATAAAGAGCGTATATAGAGCGATGTAAAAAGCAGAGAGTAAGATACAGGATGTCCGGGGTAGTGTTGTGTGCGTGAGCACGCGAATATCCATGTACAACGACGTGCACACACATGCACCGTCGAGAGCAGTGCAGAATAACACGGCGGCGGCAGTATCAGCCGTAAATAATAAAAGTTAGCGGGTTCCTCTCTGGCGCGCTCCTGCAGCAGCTACTGCTCGCGCATAGCCATATCCAAGTACGTATATATACACGAGGAGGCGGTGGTAGCACACCGTAGAGCGGAAGATAGGTGTCGGCGACGGGCCTCAGGGTGTAGCACACGGGCGCGGCGGGGGGATGAGGAGCCCGCGCTACTTTCTCTCCTCTCTCTCCCTCTTTCTCTTTCGGTAGACAAAGACGAGGCGCCATTGTCAAGCGACTTCCATCGGAACCGCAGCGGGAAACTTTGAATCATTTTTATTGCATAGAGTTATCTTTGTTAGCAGCGCGAGAGAGTCGCGCAGCCTCTGAACGCGCGCCAGTGGCAGTAGCCTACCTATACACCCCGGACCTATCCCCAGACCCCTTTTCCAGCAGCATTCTTCTCTTTCCTTGGAGCTGCTTCCTACCGAGGCACGAGAGTATATAGTACAGCAGGCCTCTCTCTCGTCCAGGCTGCTGATATATACACACTGCAGGGCTCCAGATAATGCATTCACACCCCTTTGGCTGCCCAAATGGAATAAGTTCTTTAATTCGCGAATTTACAGTGTCTCCCTCGCGTTCGCGCGCTCACCTTATCAACGGCCAAGATTGCTGTCGACCGAGAATATTTCACCGCCACCGAGCTCGCGAGAAGAGGAGGAGAGAGAGAGAGCTCGTTTCTTCAACCAGCGCGGCCGGATGAGACATAATACTTTTCTCTCGCTTTCCGCCAACTTAGATTGCCTCGGATTTATCCGACGATAGTCCCTTTTTGATGGGACTTGTGTCAGTTCATTGAATTATTATCGCGCGTATACCTGTGTGAAAGAGAAAAGAATTGCCATTAATGTCTCCCGCAGACTCACGAATGTCTATCTCTCTCTCTCCTCTTCGTTTTTTTTGTCGACACGTGGGTCGTTTACAGTTGCACTTAACGGCGGACAATGGGGAAAAATAACCCGACGCCCGATGAAAATCTTTGACGAGAGAAACGAACGGAAGACGAGTTGCGAGTGTTACTTCGATACATCGTTCGCTGCGCCCCGCAATGCAACTAAACACTGCCAAGTGGAAAGCAATAAAAAAAGAGAGAGAAAGAGAAAAAAGTCGAGTCGCGCCGATGTTCAATAACCCGGAGGACGAATATAGGCGCGTTTGAATCCCTTGTACCATTGTGAAATTGTTCGTCCCCCCTTTTTCACGGGGCTGCACGAGTTATGTACCCCCGCGCGGTGACGGTTACACATACGAGGCACACAATATATATTCAAAGAGCCGCAAAGTGATCCGATGGATAAAAGCCATCTTTTATATCGTCGTATCGAAATACTTTTTAAACTTTAGTACGCAATTATGTCACGTGCTTTTAGAGCTATGGGCGTCGAGTCGAGCGTCGTTTTTTCCTTCGATTCGGTGTGTCGTCGAAGTCGTCAAAGTCGACAAAGATCAAACAGAAGTAATCTTTCGAAACATGAAATGCAAAAAAAAATGTTCCAGTGATAGCGTTTGTTAAAAAAGCGTATAAGTCCTCGAAGCACATCCCATCATTGAAAGCTCCGGACGTACATACACTGCAGGCAGAACAACGCCGATATAATAATATTACTGGAAATTCACGAGGTTATTTCCGCGTAATAATTGCCGCGTGCATGCACATATACTACTCGTACTTTTGCAGGCAAGTAGCGAGGAGGACAATAGTTGACTACAATTTGATATTCTTCATTTCGGGTAACCGGGCGAGGTCGCGTTTTATGGTCTCTCCGCGCTCTCTCGTTGCTATTATAATCAGATAATGGATTATTATGAAGTAATACAGCCACGACAGAAATAGAAAAGCGAACGCGCTCGCATTAAACACACGCACAAACGTACAAGAGCTGGCACAAGTGTAATACACGAGTAAGAGAGAGAGAGAGAGAAAGAGACAAAACGAAAGGGTTGGGGGTAATAAAACTCAGTGAAAAGTGTTTTACATGTCGGCCGCGCGTTGTCGTTGCTGCTGCTGTTACTCCACCTGTACACTTTATACGTACGAAAAGTGCGATGGGAAAGAGAAGTCACACATACACTCGTATAGACTCCCGGAGGCACAAGCGAGTACCAGATATGCCGAGTATAAGTGGTGAACAATGGCTTTTGTGGTATAGACATCGGTAGGTTCATTGGGCTGTTGCTGCTGATGCTGTTGTCCCTATACGTACCGTGCGAGAGCCCGTAATTTTCGCTTGTTTTGCGCTCAGGGAATCGCGCGACAACAAAAAATAAAAGACAGACGAGAAAAAAATCTGCCGAATGCTGCTGCTGCTGCCATCGCCACCTCTCGCGACGCGACGACCACTTCCCACGCGATAAATACCGGACAGCAGCGTTCAAATGCTGCTGCTGGGGCGCGCATCGAGCTTTTTCAAGCGGCGCTTCGCCAAATCGCTTTAAAAGCGCTTCGTTTCGAGAGAGAGAGTTGTGACAAAAAAATCGCGTCGACATCTTCCTGTGCGCTGCGTTGGGAGAGAGAGGCTCTATGTACCGTGTGATTTTTTCGTTCCTTCCGATGACGCCAGCCTGCGGCTTTTCACACTTATAAAGTGTAATATTTTTATGGCCGAACTGCTGCAGAGCACACAATAGATATTTTTCCTCGTTCTCGGTGGCGAAAATCTTACGAGGCGTTTGTCTCTTGGTTTTATGGGCAGTCGCGAGCACGAGTGCACAATGTATACAGCATACGAGCAAGTTTAATAACGCGGGCCGCCCGAGCCCTGGACCGTTCCTAATTCCGTGGCACTCGTGTATGTCTCTGAAGTACCTTCAAGCTCGCGGTTTTGGCTCGCGAGGCTTAAATTGCTTATGCAATTCGTTATTATATATCTCGGCTCTTCTCGGCTGCCGGCGCGGTATAAACGCGCGCCGTTGCCTGTGTATTAATGTGCATTAAAATCGAGCGAGGCTTTGGTCTTTTTGAAGGCGCGCATATACGCGTCCCGCCTGGCTAGTAACAAACAAAGTTGGGCGATTTCACGAATATTACATTCGTAATTATATTTTCGGTCAACTTTGCGAATTTCTCGCGCCACCGTGAGCCCAGACTGTATAGTATACGGCTGCAGCCGCGGAAGCGAGAATCGGGGGATTGCTCGCGCGGGGCTCTATACCGCAGACTAATTAACATTACAACGAGCGGTCTCTGCATGTGTGTTTGTGAGTGTCTGCGCGTAGGTGTGGGTGCCCTGCAAGCTCGCTCGCGCATATTATATACACGTACACGATCCTTTAAATTCATCATCGTTCGCGCCTTGCGCCGCCACCGCTATTTATCACGCTCGTGCGTGCAGTGCAGTTATAGCGATACGTATACGTACGTGCTAGCCAGGCTACCTACTCCAAGTGTGTATGTGTGTGTATGTGTGTGTGTGTGAAGTATACGCAGCTAGCGCACACAGCTGCGAGGTGCGCGCGTGCGGGGCATTATCATGGTAATTTGTTAGAAACAAACATTATAATTTCAGAGGAGCTAAGACGATGTCATAGCCGTCGTCGTCGTCGTTAGCTAGCTAGCTAGCGCGAATATACATGTTATGTACACGAACGTAGAGGCACACACCACCGCAGGCAAGAAGTTGTTGCCCCGGCGCTCGCGCTAAAAGGGATCTTGGCCTGCTTTGGACAGTGTCCATTGTCTTGAAGATTATTTATCGGCTGCGAATAAGAGATGCCGCGTGCTTACTCGCTATACACACGGCCGGTCTGAAGCTCAGGCTGTTTATGCTTCGAGGATTTATATCGTCTTAAGCTCTCAACGACGAGAAAAGAGCATAATGCGCCGCAACTTCTGATAGAAGAGAGAGAGAGAGCATCGTCCTCTCGGACATCCTAAGGTGGCACGATCGCCTCTACTTTCCGAAAGATAAATCTCGAGACACCGTCGTGGAGAGGCGTACCAAGACCTCGGCGTGAAAAGACAGGCGCGCGCACCGACAGCGAGAGTATAATCGAGCTGAAAGGGAATAAATAACGGGAGGGTTGCGACTATACGGCAACGACGACGATGATGCAGCTTACGCGGTAGCAAATGCGAGAACACAGGACGCGATACCGAGAAAAAGTAGTAAAACAGCAGCAGAGCAGTCGTTGCCACGTACGGCGAGCTTTTATTGAGAAAAAGCAAGTCGCGAAAAGCAGTGCAGTCGGCGCGCGAGTTTTATTAGAAATTTACAATGTCGTGCGGGGCCGGAACTTTTTCAATACCTACACCAGGCAGAGACTATAGTACCACATGTATCGCGCGTTCATTGCTCGTCGAGCGCAACGTGACCGCGACGAGGCGCAATGAGTGCTGTATGTGCCCCGACAACAAAAAATAAAGGACAAGGAAATACGTATAGAGAAACACCGGCTGCCGTTGCTGTGCACATATACTTGCGCGAGCTTCTGTGCCGCAGCCAATAAAACTCCCCGAACAGACCGACGATTTTTTTTCTCTTTCGAATGCGCGAGCTTTATATACGCGTGTACGCGAAAGGCCAAACGAGGCAGTCGTTTGCTCGCGCGCCCTCGCTGATGCTGCTGCTGCTGCTGCTACTACTACGGTACTACTACTCTCGGCTAGAAAATCCAGAAACGCTTTTACGGCCATAACTGGAGATAATGTGCAATCATTTTGGAATGGAAATTAAAATCAGATGATGAATCCTAACGATGCCGTTTATTATTTTAATTTTGCCGCCCGCCAAGACGCGAGAAGCGCCGCGTATTTGCGCGAAAAACCTCCCCCACTTCAACTTCGAGACACTAAATTACGTTCCTATTAGCCGTATAATTACAAGATGGCCCCAGTAATTTCCGTTTATTCCGCGACTTCGTTTCGACTCTTGTACACCCGCTCTTGCTCTCTCTCACCCCCCGCCCTTCCCGCAAAAAGCCCCCTCTCTCTCTCTCTCTCTCCTCTTCCCTTCGACCTATACCATATATACATTCATAACTTCTCTTTTCCAGCATACTGAGCTATTTATGCTGTTTCATGAATTTATACTTTCCAGCGCAACTTCTGAGATTCATCATGATTCACTTTGAGCATTATTATAGGCAAAATGATCATAAACTGCAAAGTACAGGCTTTACGATAAAAAAATTACTTAATTCACTGTTATGATATTCTTCTTTATGTAAACGAGCAGTTAGATATAAAATTTATTATTGGGTTCCAAATATTGCAATAAAATTCATCAAATGAAATAAAACCAATCATTTCAATTAACGGTCAATATGTATACAAATAATCAGAAGTATCATTGCAGTATTTTTAATGTAAATGCAAAGAAACAATAAGATTGTATAAGTGCAATCAAATTAAATAGAAAAACTTATAAGTATTGTTACAGACAATATACATCAGATTGGAATATATTGTATGAGTATATAAGTTACTCAGAATTAATCATTTGAATTTGAAGCGATACACATTCTGCATGATTCAAAAAGTTGATGGTTCAATAAACTGGAATAGGTTAAAACTAAATTTTATTTTTTCAATCAATTCAAAACATTTACTTAAAGAACTTTTCTCATTTACCAATTACCTTCATGTTTCTTTATTATGAAATAGCATAATATTTATAAGCGAACTAGCAATTAACTATATTTATAGATGCTACGTTAACCACAAATTCAATTAAAGCAAGTATTCATATATTTTTGGATACATAACGATAGAGCGTAACAAAATGTGTAATAAAATATATTTGATTATCATGAAAGTTAATTAATAATATTTGCTGTCATCATTGAGTATACAATGGATCACTTAATTGTATATATGGTTGACATATGGTTCATATATTAATAATAAATTTAATAGTTAATTTAAGAGTTACATTGAGATAATTATTAATCTCTTTTATAAAAATACAAGAAATAGAAATCAAAATATTTGATGTCATTATCTCAATTTCAGAATTAACATCAATAAGAGTTAGTTGTTAGAAATTGATAAAAAATATTGAGATAAAAATGTATTGTTTGAATTAGTTTTATAGTTTGGCTTTATCTACATGGCAATACATAAATAGATACAAATCAACAATTGACATCAAGTTTAAACTTTCACATAATTGTACTATTGGAGGTTAGATCGCTCATAACAGTCAACAAGAAGCAGACGAAAAATGCACGTCTCATGCCAATGTGACTGTTATCCTCTGTATAGATCATGATTTAAAAAAAAGCTAACCTGATAAGGTACATCTTCTTTTTTGCTACGAACTGCTGTCACGTTGAGAGTGAGTATGCAGCACTTGTCGGCATTCCAAACAAAGAGCACGTCATCGCGAATTTCCAGGATATTTTTCGTCTCCTTGCTGAATTTTGGCAAATCAGCCTTCAAGTCCTTGAACAGTTTCAAATCGTTCAACCCTAACGGGTCGGTGCACGAAGTCATTTTTATAAAACTATATACTATATAATCACTCAACAATCACTCGATAATCGCAAATCAACAACTCGACCAACTTGCAACAGCATGTATTACACGCTGGAGATATCGTTCAAATTTGCAAGGCAGTAACAACAACGAAGTTGCTCGATTGATTTGGCGCGCGGAACACGCCGGTAGCTATATATAGATATACTAGTTTATCGACAATACCGAGCGAGAGCAATGAGAAGTTGGCTGCACGAGCACAATAATATACAAGTTATTTAGGCGTGTTGCTCGTCGGCAGTCATAGTACATGCTTGCCGAGTGACTACATACATCATAGAATTTAGTAAAATCGTTCGACTTTTTCAAGTTTTTCTTGATAAACACCATTTTTCTTTTTCACAAGAAAAAATTGGCTATTAATAATTTTAATATAAGCCTTTGAATATTACGCAGAAAACTAATTGGAAATAATTGGAATTTATTAAGTAATTCTTTAGCATTGACGGAACAATTTTTGTGCGCATATTTTTACTTCACTGTAAAGTATGACGTTACAGATAATTTCCGCTGGTTTTTTTCTATAAATTAAAAACAATGTAGAATAATTTATGGTTTTAAAATTTTTACTATTTGTAGTATCTAATTATATTAACCTACTTTAGAACCTTTGTCAACATTTTTTTATGTCTTTTTTTTTGAAAATCTTCAGAAACATCTTTCTTTGCACGAACAATAAAATTATAGAACATTTTTTTCATTTTTCCATTATGTATACTATTATGTAAATTTTAGTTTATTCGAAGTAATTAGATTTAATTTTAACGATACTATTTATAATTTATTATCAAAAACCGATTTTTGAAGCGTAATTTTTTCCTTTGGAAACTTCAACGTAATTAGAATATCTAATGATAATATGAGATAAAAATTCTACTTTGAAATCGATATAGATATATTTACTCGTGTTACTACACTGTGAGGTCCATGATACAAGAGCCTCCGTGGCGCAATTGGCTAGCGCGTTCGGCTGTTAACCGAAAGGTTGGTGGTTCGAGCCCACCCGGGGGCGTTTTTTTGCAATCTTTTATGACGAAAAGATTTTTGTTACATAGATATTAATTTTGCGTGTTCAATTTATTATTAAAATTTTGTTGGTAGTTTTATTAAAAATATAAATACAGTTTTTTCAGGTTGAAGAATTTTTTTGAAATACTTACGTAGTGATTATAAAAGAAGAGTCGCTAGTTGCAAGACCACAAACGTAGGAATTGATTGATTATTTCAAAAATTGGATCTTGAAAATCGTATATGAGATGATGACAAAAATTTGGCAGTATTTTCAATTGATTTTAGACTCATACTGAAAATTAAATAGTTCTTTTTTTAGAAATCGTAGCTTTTAAGGATCAAAATTGGAGACTACATACAAAAAATAAAATACGAAATTACACGGAACCCTAGACAGTTAAGTAAAACGTATGTATCAGTACGGTAGTTACTGATTTTTTAATCAATTATAAATGAGATCATAATAAAATAATTTCATTTTATTAGTTTTACTGTGAATACAATTCTTTTTGGTTATTTATTTCCAGTTTAGGCTGGAAGGACGTACGCTGCACACCACTGATCAGTTGTTACATATTAAATAAGATTTTATTGAATGTAATTAATCGATTGCCCCTAACATTGTAGAAGAAAGTGATGATGAACGATTGGATGATATAAAAAGGAAAAAAACCTAATAAAACTAAGTTTAATAATTCTTCATCGACCGTAAATATGTTATCGTTAAAAATATCTAAATGAATTAAAGAAACAGAAAAAATTATTAAAAATAGTATTACAAAATTATCGCACCACAAAATTTCATCGAAATTTTGTCAATATTCAAATGCTTCTATTTTGGTCTATATTCATTGTATCGTGACGAAATTTTTTTTGGTTTCTTGGAAATTTTGTTTTCTTTAAATCCATATATATTACGTATGGGTTTAAGTCAATATCCAGTTACCAGTAGTACTTGAGCGCAATGCTAAAAATGAATTAAAAAATTCTATTAATTTTACGTCGATATTGCTGATTGATGAGCTTTTGAAATCACACTTTCACCAAAAATATAACGGGTTGGAAAAATCTCAAAAATGTTCCCATTTTCGAACTTACTCGGTTAACATGTTTTCAATATTTGTCTGTTACTTCTTGTCAGTGTACTACGTTGAATATCGTCTCTATCAAATATCTCCTGACAAATATCTCCTGCGAGTGATGTTCGAAAAATCTGTTATTCAGACAAGAAACGAGATATCAATGCGAATCCACGATGTGATTCTTTGCACTCATCGGTTATTAAGCCGTTGAAAGGGCGCTGAAGTAACTTATATGAGCATTGGGAATTACAAGTTTATTATTAGGGAAGATAGCGCCGCGGTATAAGATTTGCAAGATCGCAAGAGCGCAAAGTACGAGTGCTGTTAATTTTCGGTGCCACTGCTTGAACAGAGAACAAACTCTCGAGGGACAATACAACAGTTTCCGCGAGAAATCTTAAGACTACACGCCTTATTCTCTCAAAGCCTAACCTTAGAGTCATGTCTTGTTCTCCTTTCACGCACGCATACCGTATGAGAGAATCGCCCTTTCTTGGCACTGCGTGCAAATCGCGGCTCCGTAGGCTGTTAATTAGTGCCCTACGACTTTAAAACGGACATCTGTATGGTTACCTCCTTCTTGTGGTATCTATATACGAACAAAACGTGCGCCACGCACGGAAGAGAACGGCTTTTCTTGTTTCGCATACCTCGCCGACCCACGAGCCGTAAACTTTGCTTATCGAACTACGCCTCGACACGCTGCCTTATTCCTTTTCCTCTTTCTCTATTGCACGAGCTTTCGCGATACTCGTGTTCTTGGGAAAGGAATTTTCTATCATTACTGTGAAGATTCGGCTAAATTTAGAAATCAATTAAATGTAATAGAATATCAAACATGTGTGCCATCGGCTATCAATTCTTCTTTGTACGAGTTGATGGATTTGCAATAACTCTTTGAACTGTTATAAATGAACTCAAGACTGGGAAAATTATATGTATAATAGACTAATCAGAATACCTTACCTAAAATGTCTTAGATTTATTTATTACTTTTAATCGAAAGTTTTTGAATTCAAGCGGTTTACAAATCATCCCATAGCTCTATAAATACATCATTGACGTCATCGCTAATTTTTATATTGAGCTTAACAACGTACATGATATCAAAACATTTTTTGAGCTATTCGAATAGATTCGCTCAGAAAAGTTTCGTTGGAGCTATTTTCAAAATTAAAAATACTTTGATAAATAGGTTCAATACCTTCATATATTCACTATCGACTAAGTTAATATCATATCTTGTACATTCTGACGCTGTAAAAGCTATTGAGACTCTAAGCCATAGATTTCTTAAGAGCATTGACGTTTTTCAGGTGTTTTTCAAAAGTACATTGAAATTGCCTTAACTCGAACCTGAATATTAAAATTCCTACTAAATAAATATTATTTGAAGTGATAAAACGATAAAACTTTTTTTACTTTATAGATTTTTCTTTCAATTTGTAGATTCTCGTGAATAAAACAGCAAGATCTCGCTTAGGACATGCAAAAGATAATTAACGCTGTTGTTGGACTTTTCTAATTACGTTTCTTTTTAAATACGACGCATTATAAGGATGGGGACGAGAAACTGCCGTACGTACGAATACCCGCGTACAAGACCTTCATCAGACTATCTTTAAATCTACGTGTTTTACGGTTGCGCACAAACTTATCTCCACACTTTATTATTTTTTTCCTTCTACTTTTTTCAACCAAGAAAATACAAGTTGGAAAAGTATATTTCCTGATGGGTGATTTTAACCTCGAGCTAAATCAAGCTTTCGATGTTTTGCGTAATAGCTGATAAGAAACTCGAGGCTTTTCCTTTTTCGCTCGCAAGTTTTTCAGATCGTCGAATTCCAAAAGAAAATGATCTCGTTGAGGCGTGATGTGTAATACGCAGTGATGTTTGCCTTGTACGTGTGAATGACCTGAAAATGAATAGAAAAAAACACAGGTACGCGCAGGAGTAGAAGAAGAAGGCTGAGTAGTGAATCGGAGGCAATTCTTTAACCTGAGAATAAATAACGAGGGCTAGGCGAGTGCAAAACTCGTGTATGTGCCTGTGCGCCCGCTTTAATGCGGTATTTTTTCGCTCTCTTTCTTGGTCACGCTGCTCTGTGTGTAGCTGCCTTTCTTTTTTTTTTATCCTACTCATATTCAGGGGGTGAGTTGGTGGGTGCATACAGCGGTTTCGAGCATTCCTAGCTCTAAACCCAAACACATCGTACATACGAAACAAGACAAAAACAGGCAGGCGCAGGAAACACATTTTAATGTCACAATTAAAAATATTATACATATATTATCCCACGAAGTATGCTCGGGCGCTGCTGTGTCGAGCTGCTGCTGCTCCTATGTATGTTCGCGACAACTTGGCCAAGCGAACGTGTGCGTGCGTACGTACGGGGTTCTACGGGTGGTGGCGTCACGACGACTATAAGGTACAACCTAACGCAGGCGCCTCTTTTAAACGAATAATTATTATTTTACACGGCGCGCACGACGATATCGTGTAACTGATGTTTCTCATAAAAGTACCAGAGAGCAGAGTTATGGGAGATGTCTTCTGCCTTGCGAAATATATATACAAATAATCACTCGAGCAGGGCTGCCGCGCAGCACTACACGATTATTCAGGGTGATATATTCATATATATAATTTTGCGCTTTTTATTTATAAAATCCATTAGGGTTGGGTGGAAAAACAAAATTTTCCGTGCAAAATTTTTTGTGTCAAGCAGCTGCGTGCTCGTGCGGCTTGAATTATCATTATTTTTTGTGTGGCAACGCGCGAAGACACACGCGCATTTTTTTTAAATTCTGCTCGAGAGCTAGCTGAAAATATAATAATACATAAAATAAATTCGGGTGGCACTTTTGTGTGTATTGCATTATACGATCTAGTGCGTGTGCGTGGGTTATGTAGCTTTTGACCATCAAACGAAATACTCACTTCAAGAGAGAGAGAAAGGTAGACTACCCTTTTACAAGATCGTAAAAATTAAATTACGTTTGCCAGACTTAAGCCGGGTCTTGATTTATAATTACTGCTTTAATTAAAGCTCGAATTTATAAATGATGATCGTCCACAAATTGTAAAAGAAAATATACAGGAGAGAAAAATTAAATTGCAGGAGCGTTGGTAAAAACGGAATAGAAGTTTGAATTCTTATCGAGCACTCAAGATCTCGATAAAAATGCCTTGAACATGAAATACAATCGATTGTGCACACATTAGGCTATATAAGCAGCGCGTCGCGGGGAAAAGAAATGATGGATGGTATATAATACGCGGGCTGGGTCGAAAAAAAAGGAAACTCGGAAGTATTGGCTGATGGAAGGGTTTTATCCTGCACCGCGTGCACGTACTTGCGCCCACGTACAGCACGTATGTGTTTGTGTGCGAGCCATGTAATTATTAATGGTTTTGTCGCGCGCATGGTCGCCACCGCCGCTGCTCCTTGCGATTCATTGATTCGGCAAGTACATATACGCGCGAGGAGGTACACACAACGTGCAAACGTCGAGAAGCGATGACAAACGAGCCGGCACATTCGATCGCGGCTGCAAAGAGACACATAGAGAGACGATGAACGTGTATACGATGAGATATAGATAGTCAGATAGAGAGAGAGAGAGGATATTGGCATTGTGCTGGGAACGTCGTGCGCGACATATAAATGAATCGCGTCCTTGCGGGAATACAAAACATTAATAGACAGATAGCTCGATTGTGTGTGTGCACGTAGAGACATCCACGCAGACACGTATGCGTCAGTTCACCTATGCCACTGTGTGCAGGCCTCGAGGAGGACGGAAACAAATGGTGCGCGCCGCTACGATCGATTCATTTCATCGGTTTCCCACTGACAAATGTCTCGCTCAGTCGTCGTCGTCGTCGTCATCGTCTATTCGTCCCGGCCGAGTGCACCCCATGTGTACATTCGTATGAGGCAGTACACGTATTGATTGGCATTTCGGAAAGAGTCGAGCTTTCAATGAATTAACTCGTAATCGGTATAGAGAGGCGTTGAAACGCATCGAACTAGTGGCAAATGACACATTTCGAAAAGAAATGTATAACAAAGTAGTTGCGCTCGTGTCGCAGGTTAATCAAGCGCGAAGTTGAATGATCCCTCGTAAAATCACAGGATAGCTCGCTCTCCGGTCGGTACTGCAGCAAGGCCGGTAGAGCACATCGAAGGGTTATACGGTGCGCGTCTCGAGCTGCATATCGCGCAGTGCGGCAGGCAGCCCTCATTATCGACTGGAAAGCTCGAGCTTCGAGAAGGGGTAGTAAGCTTCGGGTGCGTCGCTGCTGATGCTGTTCTGTAACTCAAGTGCTGCTTTTCAAAGCTGCATGATATTGTACGAATATTCGAGCGTATGAATTGTCTGATTGGTTTTCTTTTCCTTATAATTTGACGGTTTAAGGCTAATCTGAACAGATGAAACTAAGGATGTATAAATCTGTCTCGAGTGCGAAATAACAGTAAAGATTAGCCATATCGGTTATTTCCACAGTTAGCAACTATGAAAAAATAGGAGCATGTAAAAATAAAAAAACTCCAACTCGAGTCGATATTTGAAAACATAAATATGTCAGTTGCGTTCAAAGCATCGTATCGCAGCGTGCAGATAAGCACACGTGAACGTGGTGCGAGGCCAATAGCGATTACCATTTTTCGCGACTCTCGGTTAACTATTATATATACGTAGTCGTATACGTGGGCGCGTTCAGATCGCTTGTAAAAGGTGCTGCCCGACGAGATTTAAAAAGGCACATATATTTAATTAAACCAGCCCTCGTAGGGGGGAATGTTCGAGCTCGGCCATACACAGCACATATACGTCGACTACTGCAATCGCGATTAATCACCTTCTCATTAGTCTTGGCCGTCTCTTACTCTATTTTCTTATATATGCTTTCTTTAGCAGCTCGAAGAATGCCCCGGTGCACGTAAAGACTCGAGCTCACAAAGCCACGCGAAGGAGAAAAAAAAGAAGCTCGAAAGCTTGCGGAGGCCCTCCTCGAGCTTGCATTCGTGCTTGACCAATGGACGAACGAAGGAACGAACGAAGCCACTGCAGACGAACGAACTATATCGGCAATTCGATCGCTTATATTGCGATGCAAACGGGGCTAGCGTCGCGGTGAAAAACCGTCTAGCGCGAGGGTATAGTCACACATAGGGCACCGCTGCATCGAAGGCTTGCTGTTTTCTCGCTCGCGCGCGCGCACACACACACACATATTGCCCCAATGTGCATGTTTCGTGCGCTATCGCAAGAACCGTTGCTGCCGCTGCTCGAGGATATCTCGAGAATTTGCATAAAAATCTATACGATCGCTTATATATACTCGCACTCGCTGCTAGACTTGCAACGAAGCTTTCACGTATATAGGTAGCCGGCGTGCATGCACACACATAGACTTTGGCGCTTTTTCATTTGAACGCGTTCGCTGCTTCGACTATTCATTTACCTCGACTCTTCCGCAACTGGCGTAATCTATATAAAACCGCGCACCAGATCGAATCTGTTTACCTGCGGCCGATTTTTTCCTTTTTGCATAGCGAATGAACTGCCTGCACTCGATTCTCTTCGCCTTTAGCTCGCGCTGAAAGTACTCGGCTATTCTCGTAACAATTTGTCGATTTACGAGCGAGTGATTTATACATAGGCGCGCACACGTGTACTTTCGCAATCGTGCCGTTGTTATTCCGATACTCGCGCTTACGGGAGAAAAAATACGAAGTGACTTTTCTCATTTGTCGTATGATGTAGCAACGATACGTATCATATACTATACGAGGGCGTCTCACTCTTGCTTATAGCTCATCTCAATACGGCTTGACATTCGCTTGGAATTAAGTCTCTCTTTCAGTCGTATCTACACTATACGGGAAAAATATATATTTGTCCGCGAGTAATGCTTGTATACCACGAGGCACATAGAAAACGTATATAAACGCGTGTGGGTGTATTTGTTGCTGTTGCTGCTGCGTCGAGGCCTGAGAATGGTATATAAGTGCTGACAGGTGTCGCGCGCGATAAGTCTGATAGACCGGCGGAGTGAAAAGAGATACTGCCGACGAGTCTCGTGCTCGTATGTAGCATCCATTGTATTTGATGTATACGTATCAAAGAATGAGACTTTCCATGCTGTATATTATTTATTATCATGTATATAAAATATATATTTTTTATATTTCAGTGCATTTCCACCAGCCACGCGGGAACTTACATTATGATGTGTTTATCATAAAATTAGAAAACTTTATATTATATTTTTCTATTTAAAATGTTTGTTTTAATTTTATTATTTCTTTGATATTGATACATTAGCGTGAACATTAAATTTTTCATAGTATTTATAATATGTGAGTTTTTCTGTTTTTACGGTATTTAATGTGAGGATCAAGAGGTACCTCTATCGTCAGATTATTATAAACACAATAACGATTTCAGGGTTCGACTCCAGGTTGAGATTGATTTTTTCGTTGGGCGTTTTTTGATTCATAATTAATTCAATTTAAATAATTCATATTCAATAATTAATATATACCATTGACATTGGTAAAAAATTTAAATCATTGTGAATTTTAAAAGGGAAACAAATAGTTTGACAAGAATCACAATTGATGTATATATAATTTTTTACTTCTACATGATCCAAGAATTCTGTTGTTCTTCTTTTGGTTTTTAAGAATTCAGATATGCGTTACCTAGCGGTAAGTTAGGTACTTATTCGTGCTTATGTCAGCAATGTCAAAACCAAACAACGTCTTGATGAAAAATAGCATCTTCAATGTATAAGTTCACAAAAATGTCTTGAGCGGGTTAGGCATTACTGTTTTTGCCTAAAATATTTCAGTCATTATGTCAAAGAAGTTCGAAAATTGCCTAAATTTTTGTAATCTTAGGCATTTCTGATTCTTCCTTGACAATAGCGGCTATTTTGCCTAAATGTGGCTTTGGTCTATAACACAAATATACGTTAGCTGCACTTAGATACATTTCGTCTGGTTCGTACACTTTGTTACCTTTTTCGTGCAAGCTGCGGGTATCTGGTGAACGTCGAGCTCCTCCTCCTCATTTTTCAGTTCACTTTCAATTCAAGTTGAGCTGAAACTCGATGTAGCACAGAGTATTTTGTTCGATCTATACAGAGAGAAAGAAAGAAAGAAGCTCGAGGCCTTGATGCAGAAAAAAATGTGTCTGAGCGAGCCCGTTCAAAGCTTGTAAGCAAAGTCAATCGAGACTGCCAAGGCAATTATACGGGCTAGCCTTGTACATGCTCTCCCTTTCTCTCTCTCTCTCTCTCTTTCGTGTCTGAACGTATAAGGTCTTTTGCGGCTGGGCAAAATTTTCTTTCATAGGCTGTGCTATCTAAAAATAAAAAGAAAGCAGCAGCTGCAGCAGCAGCAGCAGGTACAGCAAAAGAATCACATTTAGAACAGCTAGTAGTAGAGCTCTCGAATATATCGGCCCGCTCGGACCGGCCTCAATACCCTCGATACAAAATTCTTTTCAGGAGCTCTGCTCCGCGCTCGCAGCACACGGGGCCGCCGCCGTGCTACTTGCCTTTTCAGTTGATATATATATACACCAATTCGCGGTTTATACGTGTGTGTGTTTTGACGTATACATGTGCCCTGCACATAGGCCGTTCAGGAAATATGTGAAAGGCGCTCACCTATTGCTTATATACGTATATGTACGGCCGGATTGGCTCTGAACACACATAACCACCTCTCTCGCTTCGGCGTATTATGTAGTCTCGCGCGCGCTGAATATAGCCCTATAAGCTCGGACCACTATATACTGCTAACCAAGCAGTTCCTCCGCTATATAACCGAGGCCAGTAATGAAACATAAATTATTCAATTGAAATCAGCCGTGCGCGTGGGCCTCCAGTTCCACCCCCCACACCACCCCACCCAACCCGCTACGCGTTCCACCTCGGCCAGTTTTTCTTTTTCTCACTCGCTTGACTCTCTCCCTCCATATCTCGCTCTCTCACTCTCATGAGCTTTATGCTCGCGCGTGTAAGCTCGCGCTTTTAGCCGGGGTTAGGCTTTTAAAAAAGCTGCAGCAGCAACAGCCCTTATTCTCGCTCTTTCCGTCCAAAAGAGAGCAAGAATATATCGAGCAGGCTGACCGACAAGAGCCAGTCCGTTTCTTCTATACGCGCGTGTGTGTATAAGCGTAGTACACAGTGCTAAATAGATACTGATGCGTCCGATGCTCCGACCCTCTCGCTCCATCTCCTGATTTTTCCATTTTTTTTGTTTTAGCCTGGCCTCCGACGCCCGACGCTTGATAAGCTTCGCAGAGTAGCGAAAAGAACTCGACGGACGTGCGGGGCACGAGGGGCCGATGAATTATCAATCGAGCGGATAATTTCTTGGTACTTCCACAGCCGTTCGCTCGATGCGAGCTAGAGAAAGAGGCGAAAAAAAAGGAACGAAAAAAAACCTCGTTACGCGCGGACGCAGAAGATCGTACGAATGGCTGCCGTTTTTACAGCTGACAGCAGCTCGCAAAATAAATGTATATTATACGCAGTGGAAATATTCCGCGCATATATACAGCGCGACGCGTACTTAGGCGCGTAAAAGTCGAAAATCGAGGCTTGCATTATTGAGGCCGGGCACCTTATCTTTGTTAGGCCACCTCATCCGTGCTCGCTCGAGCTCTTGTGCACGTTTATATACGTATATACTACGCAGCACATAGAGAGAGAGAGAGAGAGAGAGACGCGCGTCGCACGAAAGAAGAAGAATATGCTACTACTCATTTAAGCGAACTTTCTCGTTTTCGTTTATACCGGGGCTTGGGCAACTTTAACGCGACGAGATATAGAGATAGAGAGCCCGAGAAAACGATGCGCGTCAATATTTTATATAATACGAGCATCAGGAGAGTGAGAGAGCGTGAGTGAGTGAGGGGGGTCTCTAGCTACGGCGCGACTTGGACGCCCTTCGCGATTTCTACGTAATACTTGCTGTACTTGCTGCACGCACAGACACCGGTGGGATATTGTTTCTCCTTGCGCAGTGCGAGAAGAAAGAGGAGGTGGCCGGGGGGGGGGGGGTGGAAATTGATAGGGCGAACTTCATATATTCACGGCGAGTCTCTTGCGTACCATTACGCATCGAAGGACAGCGCGCGCGACTCCGAGGAAGCGAGACAAAGCTGCGAGCACCTCGTCGCGCTTTTAAATTTAACGCGTACGTCAATAATTCAACGGCCTACGTCTCGCTCGCACGCCCGTGTAGCGTATATCCAGGCTAGCTGCTGACCCTCCCTCTCCTTTTCTTGAGTCGCAATAAGTATCAATGTTCTTCTTATCGACGTTTTTTTTCGAGTAAGCAGGTGAGTTCGTGTATCACTCCAAGTCCAAGTGTGGATAAAAATAATAGCTAGACACAAGCACCCAATACAGCTATTTAGAGCGTACAATACAAGACTGGTATTAATTCAGAGAACATATGCAACACAACGACGGGTCATAAGAGAAATTTGCATTCGACGAGGCTGCCAAGAACGAGAGAGTGAGAACTCGCCGTGCGCGCAAGAAAAAGCCATGGCTGATCGGTCGCGCTCATACATTTCATAAAAAAAAGTTACAAAAGTCCGTACACATAATACAAGTTTGTTGCGGCCTCGGCGATCGATATTATTATGGTAGCTATACATACGCACGCACACGATATAATTCAACGAGTCATTCGTGCAAACACGGGGGATCGGGAGTAGTGGTACAAGCACACGTAGAGTGAAATTAATTTGCCGGGATTTTATTTTTTAAAGAAGCGGAGGGCTCGACTTATATATATAATATACGCGCGGCACGGACAATTCATCAACGGGGAAGGGGAGACAAGTGCACGGCTCCGGCTTTGATTACTCGTTATCAGGGCCGTTCGCCAAGGCGAGGGGCAGCTCTCGCTTCTCTCTGACTCTCACCACAACGTCGTTTGTTTATCTGATAAAGAGTCTTTCCGCGTGGGCATATACACTACTGCTGTATGGGTAATTATTAATCATAGGCCTGCTACTCGAGGCACATAACAATCCATCGGAGCTACTGGTAATTCTTATCTCAAGAAGTACGCGGGTAATATATATAAACCCATTGCCATCGACTTTTCCATTTTTAACCCATTAACGACCAAAATGCTTGATTTTTTTGTTGGTTTTCGCAGCGATTTTTTTTGTAGTTTTAGACCTTAAAAAAATTTCGCATGGACCTATTTCGATGTAAAATTTAATGCCCTTTCAGAAACTGAGCGAAAAATTTTGATTTTTTGCGTAATAAAAAAGTTATAGCTACTTCAACAAAAAAAAAACGTAAAAATTTTTGCAAAAAATCAAGTTTTCGATTTTTTTTCGCCATGTTACCGGTTAGGAATCACGATATAAATATGATCAGGGGTGATCACGACTATCAAAGTATCTCAGAGAATTTTTATGGAATTTTCGAACGACTTTTCAAACTTATGTTTTGTGCACTTTTTCTCTAAATTCAATAGTTTTCGAGTAAAAATGAGTTATGTTTTATATGAATATGAGTTATTTTTTATATGAAATAGTGGTTCGAAAATTCCATAAAAATTCTCTGAGATACTTTGATAGTCGTGATCACCCCTGATCATATTTATATCGTGATTCCTAACCAGTAACATGGCGAAAAAAAATCGAAAACTTGATTTTTTGCAAAAATTTTTACGTTTTTTTTTGTTGAAGTAGCTATAACTTTTTTATTACGCAAAAAATCAAAATTTTTCGCTCAGTTTCTGAAAGGGCATTAAATTTTACATCGAAATAGGTCCATGCGAAATTTTTTTAAGGTCTAAAACTACAAAAAAAATCGCTGCGAAAACCAACAAAAAAATCAAGCATTTTGGTCGTTAATCGGTTAAATGAAGGCGAATTTTTAGTTCTGAAAACACAACGACAACAATGTGGCATATAACATGCATTGATCGGCGTTTTGGCGGAGCTTGCAACGGAAAATAAACCATAATACACTCGACAGCTAGGTATCGGCATTTCATATATGAAGGTCGCATATTGGGCGGGTACGAAAATTCCTTTTGCATGCTCTTAGGAGGCATAATAACTTAATATCCCTCGGAAAATTGATACAGTTTATTGACTTTTGTAGTCTCGCGAAAGGCGACGATTATTCGTAATTCAAGCCTAGACCTTATAATATATTCGTTATATAGTCGAACGAAGAAAGTATTAGTGTTCGCGCGTGCTAGGGCTAGTGTGTGTGTACTGTAATAACTTTCTAATAACGAGCTCGCGCTCAGGCATATAGTCGTTGTTCCAGCCACAGCAGCGAGCTTCAACCCCTTCTTGATCGAACAATAAAGCTCGGCTATGGAGAGGCATAAAGCACCAATAACTGAGTGCACGCCCGCTTCGGGTAAAAGGACGCGCGATTATTATAGACGCAAACGCGTCGCGCCTACCGCCATCAAAAGCTCTAACGCAGAAAGAGAGACTGGCATAGGCGATATCGTTTGATATTATGAACTGCGCGATTTGACACGCGAAGCGTCGCTGCGCGGCGTCGATACAATGTGAATTGTGCACGAAGAAACGAGCGAATATACGTATCCGTGTACGGGGTTGAACGCACTTTTACGAGTGAACGCTTGCCGACTACATGCATGCAAAAAGGGTTCGCGTCTGACGCCTATTTTATATGTGATCGCTTGTCTTGTTTTACTCGCGAGTGCGAAAATACGTGAGCCATTGAATTCGATGCATTTACGCAGATTCTCTTTTAATTTTTACGATATGCCTGTATCGCTTCTTCCTATACATTGATAAGTTAAAATAAAAACCTAGACAACATTTTAAGAAAGTAAAATATGCACGGAGTTCACCGATCGGTGGAATTTAAGCGTTGAATAAATTTCTCTTCCAACAGCAGCGGAATCTGCAAGTGGCGCATTGGCATCTCATAATGTTTATAAACACATATATCTAAGATACGTCAAGTGAAGGATTCCAATGGTTACGCTTCGGTTTGCTTTGTGCTTGCATGGATATATACACAAGTCTAGCGGGAGAGAGCTGTGGAATTCAATATATACATATCACAACTTTATTCGATTTGCCACGCGATCTTTTCGTTTTGCTGCCTTGATTCTACGTACGTATGACATGCGTATCGAATATGTGCAAGAGCCAAGGGAATATAAACGGTTATTGAATCATGCTTGGAAAATATCTCTATGCGCGATGTTCTTTTCTCTCCTCATATTTTGTCCTTTGCTATGTTTCTCTCTTATCCCGAATATTTTCTCTCGCTCACTCTCAAAAAGTTGAATCGCAAACTTTTCCAATAAAAAAAGTCACTACATCGGTAGGTACACGAGTAGCACTCGGCGCAGCTAATTGAGTGGCTATATACGAATGCTCATTCTCTCACGCAGAGCGCCTTAATAACACATTGTGTGCAGCTCCTCCTTCTCCTCCGCCCGCGTATAAATGCTAATGAAAAGTTTTCTCGAGGGTTATTATAATGCGAAAAGAGAAGCGAATCTCTTTTTCGCGTTGACACGTAAACAGCACGATCTCTTTCTCTCCTCTCGTCTGCGAGCGCGTAGCCAAATCAAGCCAAGTTTCTCGGCGCGGTGTTAAAATTGCGATTTCAGAAACGCGCTTCATGTTCTCTCGTCATCTTTCGGGATTATCATTCGCGCGCGCTTACTTTATACAAGACGAGGCTTATCGAAATTGGCCGCCGCCGTGTGTGCATGTGTAGAACCTCGACTTGCTCTCGATAGGGTGGTTACGTTTTACGATGTTTCTCCGAAGGAGAAATTCTCCGCGACTCGTTATTGTACGCGAGTGTATGTATATGCCGAGTTCTCGCGTTAGAATAAAGTCTGATTAGGACGATAGTTATGGCGTTTTGTATTATAATTTCAGTTGGCGCTGTTACACCACCACTGCTTTCTACCCTCTTTCGCACCACCATATATACCCACGCGGCGCCAAGGAGCTCTCGATTCGTTAAAAGACCTCAGTCAATTCTTCCGGCTGGATATCTTGAAAAGTTGCTGTGCGCTGCTTTGAAATTGTTTTAGCTCACATGGGAATTGTATGATCAAGTGTGTGTGTGTGTCTCGATACTCATATTCTTTTGCATCTCATCATTGCTGCAACAATTCCACTTAAAAAACTTATGTTGTCATTTACTTTTGAAATAGATTATCAAAAATTGAGAACTTCTAAATATTTATAAATAAATTGAGATTGACGAGAAGTTAGATATAAATATTTCAAAATTCCAATAGTAGTAGCGTAGTAGGTACATTACACGGTTTCGAGGATAAGATACGTTGATGTCACAAGACTGAGACCCTTCTAATATCAAGAAAGAGGTGGTTGGAGACCATCCCCATCCGAGTAGGCGACTGCTTCATCGCCTCCTCTCCTTGCATCCGCTACCTGGGCCTACAACTCGATGCGAGGCTGACATTGAACGAGCACCTCACAGTGGCCGGCGAGAAGGCTTCGAGAGTGGCGGGAGCCCTGTCGCAGATCATGCCAACCATCGGTGGTCCCAGGAGCAGCCGGAGGCGGTTCTATGTCAATGTCATCAACTCGAGTCTCCTCTATGGCGCCCCCGTCTGGAGCTGTGGACCCAGAACACAGGCCTCATTCGAAACGCCGGCCGGCACGCGCGCGTATTTTTGCGGGTTCATTTTACTATTGTTGCATCGACACGTCCGCGTGAAGTTGCCACTAAGATGTATCATTCAAGGGGGCGCGTTGGGCGCTCGCATGACTCTACGTGCCTGTCATTCCCATGGGTATCCCTGCAGTAGTCCTCACTGTCGTTCGATAGCTTAAAGCTACAACACGCATCAATTCATACAAATCGAAGAAAAATAAAGAGAGGTTCTTTTGTATCGACTCTTTCCTCTTTAAACCATATTGTGATTGTTTGTGTCCCTATGTTTGATATACGCCAAGTCGCGTATTATAGACGCGCACTGCAGATCACGCCGAGCTTTGCGGATCGTCGCCGGTTCTCAGCCTCGCTGTGATCGCGCCACTTCTCTCAAGCGACGTGTTCTCTCCTGGATGATCGGAGATTACACAAATCTCTCGGACTTCCAGAGATTCTACAACTCGACGCGTTCGAGTTGTAAAGGTTGTTGGCTGGATAGGGACAAAGTCTTTTAATAAAGAATTAACTTTGTTTCTCCACTAAACAATCTTCTTCTCATTTACCCTTCTCATCTCTCCTACTTCCCGCGATAGGTTATCCGTTGCAAGTTACGGTCGGAGTCACCACCGAACTTATCATGTTGACTATGGAGTCTTGAAAAAGCTGCTTGGTTGGGTATGAAAGTAGCTATCTGCGTTGAAAATGATACAACTTTTGGTTGAATTGTGCAGATGGTCTCTAGACATGTAAGAAAAAATGGAAAGAAATCAAGATGCACCAGTGAGTTCTGATGTCCCTTTGATAGTTACAATTTATACAAAAAAAATTCACTGCTACCGTCAGCAAAGTTGCACCATTTCAAGGAGTATTTGCTTATAATAAACAAATTGTTTCTTGTATTGGATTCTGTTAAAAAATTTCTAAAAAGTTAATCGTTGTTCGTGCTAGTATGTGGCAAAGGTACACGTGCAATAAAATCTCACTAACGTAAATATCCAAAGCATGAGGATAAAAAAAACCAGCACTTGATAAAAATTGAAATCTTTCAGGCTTGGGCTCTCTGATCTTTTTTTGGTTTAATTTATGACTATCATTGGAGAAATACACGTGGATGCAGAAATGAATTATTAACACGAATTCAAGTTAGAAACAAAAGTAATAGTAGCTGTAAAAATGGTGATAATAGAGTAGTCCTTCTTTTCGCATCTGCATATTCATCAGTTACTAGAAAAGATCATAGTCATTTTTTTTAATAAAACCTTTTTCTGGTTCTTCATCAATATAAATATATTTTTAATTGTTCAAAAGATATGGGGATGAAGATGATTCACCCTCAGACACAGTGGAGAGTTACCTGCGCAATATTTTCTGAAATATATCTGAGACATTTAGAAATGTTCCGTTTGGTTTGTGTATATCATGCATCTCATGTTTTAAATTTAATCAACGTAAATAAACATGTTTGTTGTATAGGTGCGCTTGCGAATTTGTCTGAAAGGACAAATTCTACTACTTTGACTAGTGATAGCTTCGTTCAGGCTATTTCGCCTGGCAAATTTTCTACTAGTCCAGCCACCAAAAAACCTGGCAATATGTTTTTTTTGCGTTGGCTAAATGGAGGTGCAAGATTACTTAGATTATATGTTTCTACGGATACAACTACTGAAAGTATGGTCGTTTTAGTAGAATACATAATTAAAGTCTATGCCCCAATATGGTTTCGAGTGAAACATTAATACCGCGGTGGATCAGGGACGAGACACTAAAACTACTTAGTATGTCACTTGTGGTATTTACCTGAAAAATTTAGAATAATTGTGCAAAAAACAATTTAAAACAACGGATTTTTCGCACATTGTGAAAATATCTTTATGGCCATGTTCTTTGACAGCGATAAAAATATACGACAAAATGCTGTAAATACAATTTTAAATACAAGAAATAAAAAATCAACCACGCAAAAAGTCAGAGTTTTTGAGGTATCGAAAATCAATTTTGATGCAAAGCATTATAGTAATATGATAAACTAAGAAAACATCACGGAACCTCCGCTAACAAAAGACTTGTCTGACGATGAATTATTACGATTCATTGAAACTCACGATTGTAAGGCGCAAATATTTCAATACCCTTGTCACTCTTGAGCTTTTGAACGCGGCGTTAAGACAGTTAGTGAAACCAGTTTATCAGTTTGCTCTGAAGAGTTGCGCCAATCTCTAATAAGAAATAAAATTTTAAGTCTGGTCAATTTTACCTTCGTATGAAAGAAAAAAGGGCTTCAAGGTACAATGAAAAGTAAAAAACCTAAAATTTTATATTTTAGCTTTAAAAAATATTTTAATTATTTAGTCCAGGCCCCAGCTGGCATTGTCAGCTGTGTACGCATTGACAGTCGGCGCTCACGCGTACACGCTGGTTTAAAAGTTAAAAAAAAAATGTTTTCAAGAATCTAATCGCCTAAAAAGTGTCGGGACTTTGCAAAAAGATGTTCCAAGCAAAAGGAAACGCTATGACATCAAATTTTTTCGCTTTTTGTATATTTTTTTAATGTCAAAGTTTACCGTTTTCGAGTTTTTTTGCAATAAAAAATGTTGAATAAGTTGAGAACTATTAATTTTAGAGAAAAATGTTTAGAGACATGTTTTTTATTGTGGAAGGTCCAAAACAATAAAACCTTTTCTATATGCTGACAATTTGCTGCGTGGAAAGGATTGTGTAAATGATCGGAACAAGAATTTTATTTAACAAAAAATATAAAGCATTTATTTAATTAATCATGTATAGTAAATGTATGTTACAATGTTGAGTATAAATGTGTGATCAAGTATATCAGAATGTAATATTCGTAAAGAACTCACTTTTAACATCGAGTCATACTCGTGGTCCTCAATCTAAATTCTATAGATTGCTTGTCGGACACGCCGAGTCCAAACACAGCCGCACCTTGCTTTCAGCAAGCCGGTCTGGACCGAAAATAGCAGGCTAGTAGCAGACAACACCTTGCCCCTCAAGTGACAGCGAGCCAGCGGTTGCCTCCTTCAACAGTCAATTCTCGAAGCCGTCAGTGAGCTAGAAGACAAGTCTTCCTCTACCAACAACTTCTAGAGCTTCGCAGCGGGCTAGATGACAAGTCTTCTTCAACCGCGAAATTTGAGCAAGCAGTGCACCTGCTACTAGCTTTCGCTATAATACCTCTATGCCGGGAGATCGCCTCTCTTATATGCTTAGAACTAGTCTTATTCTGATGCGCGAGCGACGATCCGCGTTGACGCCACCTAGTGGTGACTAGTTCAAATACCTTTTCTTTTTGGGCACTACTTCGCGGGGAGAAGCTGGGCTGGTGCATCGAGCTCGTGTCGATTGCATTGTTTGGTGTTGCGTCTTCTTCATGACGTACCGTCCGGTCATCTTCTTTTGGTCACCTCTTCTGCTCTCAGTGTAGGCAAAGGTGGCGACCGCGTGCCAGTTTTTTCGTCCTCTAGCATGAGCTGAACGACATTCTCAGTCCTGATGACTTCTTGGAGTTGATGATGGAGCTTCCTTCTTTTCTCCTCAAACCGATGACAGTGGAAGAAGACGTACTCCACGTTTTTAATCGTGTGGGGACAGGCCAGGCAATTTGCGCTAGCGTTATGGTCGTAGCGTTGGCTGTGGTGTTTGAAAAAGCCGTGTCCCGATAGAAGCTGTGTTAGGTAGTAGTCCACCTCTTCGTGTCTCCTCTTGATCCACAACCTGGTGTTCCAGATAAGCCTGTATGTCCATAGTCTTTTTGGCGACCGATCCCACCGGAACTTCCATATTACTGATATGAACATATTAACACAGGGGCTTATTCTTAAGGCGGAACCATATTTCAATGAAGCTGGATTTGAAAAACAAAAGGGTTCTCAACAGGGCAGCAAAAATTCAATAATGTTGAACAAGATAGTTGTTTTGATGCATGTGTAGTCTTCAATCAAATTAATTCAATATCTACCGCCAGTGTTAGAAGATGCCATAATTCAACACTCTGAAAAAAACGCGGAAATATTACTGTAAAGACTGGAACTGTAGATGGACAATCAAGCACCCTTTGTCATTAATTTCACCGAATACTTTGGAAGAAACTTCTTCATTAGGTTTTTATGCTCTCACAATATTGTAAATCATTGATCCCAATTGTTTACTTTACATGCCGCTAGGTGGCGTCTACGTGAGCCGCCGTAATTCCCGCATGAGAGTAAGTGAGGCCACTGGCATATAAGCCAGCCTGCTCCAGCAGTTAAGTTAAGATTTGATCGACTGATCGAACGGGATAACTTGCTTGTGAGTTGATCTGTTCGACGAGTGGGTCGTGGTGCTGAAGTGTAAACACTTCAAGTCACCGCGCAACTCGGAGGTGGCTTGGCTTGCCGAGACATCTCCTAGAGTTGGATGGTTGGAAGGCTAGGCCTTCGGTCGCCATTACTACGACTCGTCGAGCAGCAGCAGCGAGCAGGCAGTTGTCATAAAGAGAGCTTGAGAGCTTGTAAGCTCAATATAGTTAAGGTTATAAATTAAGTTTGCGCGCACTTCGGTCGAAAGTGTCGCGAGGATTAAACTTTATTTTTTGTTTTATAAACATTGTTATTTTCAATTCTATTTTCTTTTGATGGCTGCGTTTATTATGAAATAGCAAACTATTATACATTATTAATTAAGTAAAATAAATAAAATATTACTCATTTAAACAATAACTTTTTCTTTTGATTTACCGATTCCTACCCACATCGCAAGCAGATTTATAATTATAAAGACAAGAGAGGTTTATGTTTTTGACTCTGAATGCAAAAAACACCAATTCTATTAAAGTTAATTATTTTTTCTTATTATTTTCAGACAAACAGATTATACCCAAGTTCCCACTGCTACCTGCATCAAAAGGCTTCTGAAAACTTTTAAAAATACCTTTGCAAATTATAATTCAGGATTGTTGACTCAATTGTTATTAATAAAATTTATGCCGATGCATCTCAAACAAGTATGCGCAAACTTGGAATGATCAAACAGTACTTGAAATATTACTTATTGCTTTTGGATTTTGTTGATCAGTTTTCACAGTGATTTTTTTAAAAGTCGAAATTATTCTTATCTCAATCTTTTTTCGTGTAAAACATGTAATAAATGGTCAACATACTTACTATTTATCAGCATCTTTATTTAAAGAGATTTATTAAAATAGTTTTCTCTCTTCACAGGCTTCAAAGGAAATATGACAAAAAATTTAGACTTTGTACTGGCTTGGATGAAAAATTGACAACTACGCTTGACAGAGGATTTTATCTAAAAAATAGTCATCCATTATGAAATACAAGAAATATTCTTTGTTTAATCACCATAATGATGATCATGTGGTTATTTAACGTAAATAAATCAGGTTTGTGCAAATTTTAAATTATTAAAAAATTGATTGATAAAAAGTATTATTAATATTCATTTTTCATCGCCGTCAGTTATTTTAACATATAACAGAGCGTTTACATTTATACTCTTCACATGCTTTATTGGTTTACACTATGTAGAGTCATAGGTTATCCATTTTCCTGCTCTAGACCTTACATAACCTATAAATTTATTTAGTTTACATTTATATTGTGGCAAGGAAATGCCTATAGCACCACATAGTCTAAACTCTTTTTGTCCAAATTTTATAGAAGTTGGTAAATTGAAAACATTAATTTCATTCAGAGCAATGTGCTTAGTAAAAAAAATATTGTCAATTGTTGATGATAATCATAGGATTAGAACATAGAGAACATATTATTTTTTTGTTCAGTAATTTGAAATATTACTATTTATGTCATGTGGTTTTTCTTTTCCTCTAATATAAAAATGATTAACATTTTCTTTCTCACACTCATTGCACTTATGAGATATGAATAATAAGTCCGTTTTACAACGAGCTAGTTTCTCCATTAAAATGTGAATGTCATTGGGGTAAATAATTTTATTAAAATTTCTTTGTCCAATTTTGGACTATATTTCATACCTTGTTCAAACACAACTCTATCAATAGAGTTTTTTCATATCATCTATTTCACAAAAATCCAAAATAGCTTTGAAAATGTTTCTACTTTTTGAAATATTTTCAAAGTAATCTCGGAACTCTTTGTACATTTTCACTGATTTTGAAAAAACTTCAACGAGGCTGTCAAAGGCACTCGTATTGTCATAAGTGTACACTTGTCTCTTGTATTGAAGACATCTCATGTTTTCATTTAATATCAACGTTGATTTATAATTAGAAGTAAGTGGGTTATTATAA
Source organism: Trichogramma evanescens (assembly GCA_902732785.1). Classification (NCBI taxonomy): domain Eukaryota; kingdom Metazoa; phylum Arthropoda; class Insecta; order Hymenoptera; family Trichogrammatidae; genus Trichogramma; species Trichogramma evanescens. The sequence continues at coordinate 35,177 of CACVKI010146258.1, forward strand.
TATTGCTCTTTTTCGTTGAATTGAAAGCAATCGTATTTATAACATTATTACCTCTAGTATAGGAAAACTCATCTTTGCTATTTTCAGATTTGTCGGGTGGAGTTTTTGTAATCTTTTGTCACCACTAGGGGTGTGCAAGGGACCTGGAGTATTCGGGTTGGGTCAGGTTTTTTTCTGGGGTTCAGATCTACCCGAAACTCGGGTAAGCCCGAAAAATTCGAGTTGAGCCCGCATCACGCCAAGTACTTGAAACTTGCCACTTTGAATATTTACTTCCATTTTTTGCCACTATTCATAGGAGTAGTCTTCAGTACGAATATAGCTTTCCACAAGGAATCGCTCTATTTCCTATTTGATCAGATGATAATGTTTGTTGTAAGCTGCTTGCTGCATCGCTATTTTATGCATTCTCTATTTTGTGTTACAGTCTTGTTTTTTCTTTCATTACAAAAATTAAATTGTTTTAAATTAAAATTACATTTTTTTCGGGTGGAGTTTTTGTAATATGCGCAAGGGTATATAATTATGAGTTTTTTTGCATATGATGTGATTACGGGTCGATGAATCATTCTTAAAAAGTTTACAAACGGAAATATCACGTGATATTTTGGCGCGATTTATCACGTGATAAATACTATTGTTCACATCGCTCTTTAGTGAGAATCTGGGAGTCTACTATTCAACTTCTGGGAGTCTACAATTCTGGGAGTCTACTAGCTTGTGGGCTCCGGTGATAATTTGGCGCTATTTTCCATGTTTCGTCCAAAGCTGCTCACTTAATAATGATGAGCGAAGCGAAGTCGTCTTCTTTTCAGCTTAGTGATTTTTATAACTTTTTGTGTCAACAGTTTCGGAAAAACGTATTAACCGATCTTTATGAAAATTTCGGTAGTCGTTAAGGCTATGCGGATGAAGGTCTGATTGCATAAATGGTATCGATTGGGTAAAATAATCTATTAATTCAGATTCCAGCGTCTCGATCAACTACACAATTACTGGGGGGG
>CACVKI010146258.1:38538-61515 GCA_902732785.1 Trichogramma evanescens
CACTCTGCATCGTATCCAAAGAGGTGTGTTTTTTTTCACGGCATCCAATGTGCTGTGTTTTTTTTCACGGCGCTTCGATAAGGTGTGTTTTTTTTTCACGGCATCCAATGTGCTGTGTTTTTTTTCACGGCATCCAAAGAGGTGTGTTTTTTTTCACGACATCCAAAGAGGTGTGTTTTTTTTCACGGCATTTTATCAGTATGTTTTTTTTCGTAGCGTTTTTCACTGTGTTTTTACTCATAAGTAACGGTGATATATGTGGCATTTCACGTCAACTCTCGCAGTGCCGCGCGGCGCAGCAGAATTAAGTCAAATCACTAAATTTGTAAATCGCTGTAAAAGTACTAAAATGCACCTAGAGAAAAAAACGAACATATGATTTCGATGGGAAATTACCTCAGCTTTCCGATGGTGAGGTCAGATTTTCCGAAATTTTCCGCTTTACCCGAAAAAATCGACGGAAAAACTTTAAAGTCGATTATCTCAAAAACTTCATTTTTAAGATTTTTTTAAATAGTCTAGATCGAAAGATCAGGACATTTTCCATCGATATAGACATTTTCCAGAGAGGCGTTTTTTGATCTAAGCGAGATATAGCGAGAGAAAGAAGAAAAAACGTGGTTTTTTCGCGCGAATCCAGCGTCCAGTCGCCCGCGCGCATGAAAAAACCACGTTTTTTCTTCTTTCTCTCACTATATCTTTGAAGTTTTTTCGTCAATTTTCCCGGGTAAAGCGGAAAATTTCGGAAAATCTGACCTCACCATCGGAAAGCTGAGGCAATTTCCCATCGAAATCATGCGTTCGTTTTTTTCTCTAGGTGCATTTTAGTACTTTTACAGCGATATACAAATTTAGTGATTTGACTTAATTCTGCTGCGCCGCGCGGCACTGGGAAAGTTGACGTGAAATGCCACTTATATTGGTTCTTAACATAAGTTTTCTTGAACTTTCAATAAAAATTAAGCTGAAATAATTCTGTCTTACTTGAACCTTGGGCGTTCAACTATTATTACACCTTTGTTCATTGACGCGTGGTGTTTAATTTTTGAACCCGATTTTGCGTTCAACCAATTACTACTCTCTGTTCATTTTATGGATACTTGGTACTGGATTTTTGATCACGTAATAATATCGCGACCCTGAATTAATTAAACATGCTCTAGTGAAAGATTTTGGTGTGTTTATTGGTATTTAAATTTATTAATAAATAACAATATATTTTTACTGAAAAAGCAACGTGAAAACCATGTAAAATTAATTTAAACCAAAAAATGCTTTCTACGTTTCTTTTGTTACGCTTTTGGTGCTATCATATTGAATGGATGATATCCATTGGATATTAAATAATCAAATCACCAGAGGTGAAACTTCCAAATCCTTGATTCAATTTTGTTTCAGAAATTTTATTTAACTTTTTTTGATTTTCCCCAATAATAGAAATATAAAATTTCGCACAACCGCTGGAAAATTATTAGATTAGGGTTTTTGTAAAGTAATTGTAAAAATTGAATGATTTAGTATCATCACTAATGTTCAGTTTATTGGAATTGATCAGCATTCTGCAACTTGAGTTGCCACTAGTATAGTAGCTAGGTGCAAAATGAGTATGGCCTCGTCAACAAGGGCAGATATGATATATACAGAAATCTAGGTCTACGTCAACTAAGCGTCCGTAGATTTAGGCAGTAGCCACCGTCCGTGGGTACGTGCTTAGCGAATCCACGCTATTTATTTTTTTAGAAAATACTCTTATCACACCATTCAAATATGAAAAATATCGATTTTTTACGATAACAATTACAATGATATTCAATCAAAATCAATATGCATGGAAAAAGTCACGAATCTTCTGTTATTAATAGTTAGCCGGATTTGATTTAAATTCTTGACGACTGAATTGACAACTTGACATCAATTTGTAAAATTGATTGTTTTTATGATTGCAACAAAAACTTGTTATTTAAAAAAGCAAATTGAATGATAAAAAAAGTTACAAAAAATTATGATCATCAATAAATGTTATAAACATAGACAAGGATTATAAAAATGACTAAATTTTATGAATTTTATTTTTTAGTGGTCGAAGTTCTCTATTTCATGAGTAGGAGTTGTTACAACTCTTACGGAGTTTGAAACCATTGAGTACACTTACTTGCATTCACCTAAAAAGGTCCTGAAAAATAGAAATTTTAACTATTTATGAGGTTCTTATCGTGATATTGATTTATTTTGAAGTTTTATTTTTCAAAAATTTTAATTACATTAATTTGAAATAAATATAATGAAAAGCTCAATTTAATCAAGTTGCTTGCTCAAGCCTATATATCGGCTATATGCGTGTTGATATTTATGCGGAGTACAAGTTTCGAACCAAGTCAAAGATCGTAAAGCTAAGTTAAGAGATGGCACCGAGGTAAAATCGAGCGGCCGAAGTGGATACGAGGGAAAGAGAGAGAGACTAGTTACGATCTCGAGAGAGAGTGAAATGCGGGTTTGGCTAACGAAGAGAAGAAAGCCAAAGTCGAATTGCTAGTCCAATCGAAGTTGGTAGTTTGTAGGTGGCGAGTTAATCGATTGATCTCGCTGTGTGCGCTGGTATATACCCCGGGGTTGGCTATATAGCAGGAGCTGACCGCGCGAGGAGCTGCAGGCTAAGAAAGACGAGTTCGCAGTTTATGTATACGACGAGCAGTGGCGGATAGCTGCTGCCGCTGCTTTATACCACTGCCCGTATTTGATTGTTTAATTAGTAAGATGACCCGAGCCCGAAGCACATTTCCCGAAGGATCTCAATATCGATGTCGTAAAGCTCTGTTTCTATCTCGCTCGTCGCTCTCTCACTCACTCTACCGAGGACATTCCTCGTTTTCTAGTCTCTCAAGGAAACAACGCTAAAGTATATATACAGCATGGAGGTATGTGTGTGTGTGCGAGTTCTAGTATATACTGGCCCTAAGATGAAGCTCGAGTACAAAGCGAGGCAGCGAGCGAGCGGCACATAGCAGTAGCAGTATTTCTTGCAGTCACTTGTATAGGGGTATTAATCCCTACCCTCAATTACCCTTTGTCTTGGGCGCTTGGTCCACTTGTTAAGACACCGCCACTGTTTGTCTTGAGCCGGGAAGCTAGTCTTCTTCTTCTGCCGCCGCTGCCTCGCTCCAGCTAAGACGCGCAAGCACGCAGGCGGGCAGGCATGAGGCACGCGTTGCTGCTCTGCTGCTATATATAGGTGTATGCGCTTGCGGCGGCGGCGGTGCTTGCCTCAGACCTGCCCTTTTGCTGTGCATTTGCACTATATATAGCATTTGTCTGTATACACTTATACGCACATTTATATGTGTGTGTGAAAGAGGATGTGTTTGAGTACATCACCTGTACATATCTAACCAACCACTCACACATACACGCACACACCAACAACCTACTGATCGTTGCGGTCCCGTATTCCTAGACACGCTGCGTATATAGTCTCGTTTGTGCCTTGCTTTAGACTGATTTCTAGTTTCCTACCTCGCACACGTTTGTTAACTTTCATTTTCTTATAGTGCACGGACTGAAATATCTGATCTCTAAGCTTGCGAGTCTGCAACTTTCGACGAGAAACCTAAGGTTTAAATTTATTAAATTTTGGATACACCTAAATAAATTTCGACATTCGACTACATAAAGCTCGTGTTAGGGCAGAAGAGCTACAAGAATGTTTTTTCAGGATGACGATGACAGCTATATGTATCGACGAAAACCCGAAAAAACAAACCGATTTCGTTTACTTTGCCAGTTAGCATCATTAGAGAGACCCCCTGCCCCCGGAGTACGCACGTGTAATTACGCAGCGATCAGAGAAATGATGTAAACACGTGCGCGTTTCGGCGGCGGTTCTTCTTGCAATGCACGATAGAGAGTGTTCAACGTGCCGTATAAACACTGGTGGCGGTGATCTAGCGGAGCGAGAAAATCAGACACGTTTGGAAAAAAAAGAACGAGAAAAGTGTGGGTAAAAAGGGCGGCTGCTGCGAGTTACGGGGAACAGCGAGAGACACAGAAAGAGCCGAGGCAGGTAGCAGAGGCGCGCAGAGGATGCCGTGTAAACATTTGCAATGGATTTGCGAGAGCTATTCAAACGCTTAAATTCTCTTAAGAATTCAGTTTGTATAGGCAATGCCGAGACGTGGGATGGAGTTATTCGGCGAGCAACCATATATAGACGTTCGAGCTTCTTCCTGCAGCTTCCTTCGTTTCTTGTATAGCTGATACCGCATCTATATATATTTCCTCTCTTTTCTTCTTCTCGTTGTATTACACTGTGTAGACTTTCATCACAGTCTTTGTATTTTCAACAATTGATATTCTTCTCTCTCTCTCTCTCTCTCTCTCTCTCTCTGAGTAAAGAAACAGGACCAGTGCACGCAACGATCTCAAACAAACAATACAGCGTCTGTCTGAAAATCCGAGAAATCACCCAAGTACTCGGGTGAATCTTTGCTCATCTGCTTGACTTCTTTCGACTCTCTCTCGTGGGTATCGACTTTGCCTCTTCTCTTTCTTCCGCCAACTCTGAAGCGATTAATCCGATAAATTATATCGCCTCTTTAGTATATACGCACAACCCCCTGTATACTTTATACCAGGGCGAATTAATGAATTTTTACTTTTAATTTCAAAATATTCGGAAAAAATATTTTTCTTTAAAAAGTACCTTACATAAATTTAATTCAAAGGAGTTGTAAAGAGTATTTTAAAAGAGTTAATTATTCAGATACGAATTTGTATTTTCTCGGGGTGAATGGGTGGGGGATGGCAGGATGGGTTAAGCATATACAGACGCATGGAGGGTATGTACTAGCCAACACACATGTATAAGTGAAAATTAGGAAATGCATTTTGATTTGCGGCGAGAATTCTAAAAGGGTCTTGCTCAGCGCTGCCAAAGACGATTTTAAATACGCGGCTGGCGTAGCAGCCAGTGGCCGCTGAGGCAAAGGGAACCGAATTTCCTGCTGGCCAAAGTTGAAATATGCGAGCCAGCCTACGCCAAAGCAAAGGAGCACGTACATCACGCGTGTACAGTAACGTCGAGCCTCGCACACGGTTTATATTTTGGCCGCAGTTAAAAGTTTTTCTACCCGCACCGCCCTGCCTACAGCCTGGTGTACGTAACTTATTCTTTATATCAGCGATTGCTTAATCTAGGCGTTTTCATTCTGTGTGCACTGTATTACTTGAGCTTTGCCAAAATAGCCGTGACTGTTAGACCGACGAGTTATACCATCGCGTAAATTGAAAATCATCATTATCTTTTCAAATTTTTAAACCAGCGTAGCCTCATTTCCCGTATTTCCCCATCAGTGAAAACGATAAAAATACGTGTAAGTCGAGTATATAATCAGTCGAAGTCAAGCGCCGCACAGTTATTATCGACGAGAGAACTCTACAGCAGGAGCTTGCGTAAGGGAGGATGGGGAGAGAGAAAGAGAGAGAGAGAGGTATAACTGCCGACTGTTTATGCATATACACGCGCTTTATGTACGAAGAAAGGGGCGCGCGGGCGCGAGCAAGCGTATAGGGCGCAGCTTGTGGTCTTCGAGTCTGTAAAGTTGCCGAACAATCTGCATTAAAACTGTAACAGTCTATACGCGTGCTCTCTCTCTCTTTCTCGTACTCGCGCGCACGTCTGCAAGCTGCGCAAGTCGTAGGAAAACTTCCGGCATTTATTCCCGAACAATCGGCCATTTGCGAGCGAAAAAATGAGAACGTATTTATGTGTCGAAAAACAAAAGAATTGGAAGCTGCGGGTAGGGGGGAAAGAGAGGAAGAAACAAGGTGCGAGCTTTCAAGCCTGGGCCTCGACACACGTATATGAGAGTGATGTCGAAATCGAAGCTCTCAAGGGTAAAAAGCACTTGATGGACTGTATATACTATATACGTATATCGCAAACGTAAGAGTCGTCGGCGTCGTCGTCGTCGCAGAGGAAGAAGGTTCGAGCCGAGCTCGCCGGTAGCTGGCGACGCTCCGTGGCCGAGACAAGAACCAACTCTCGACACCAACTGATTGTATAATATGCTAGCTCCTATAGCGGTGCGCTCTGACACGCCGTATTGTGCACGGGCGAATAAACAGGAGAGCGTCATTGTCGAATAACTAATACAGCTGCATACAATAGCAGCCACCCACACACATATTTTACGAAGCTTTTCTTCTGTCTGTGCGCGATATATGTATGCGCTTTTCTCGGTCTTTTCTGTGCGGGCATACCTATCATATACATCTGCAACGGACGTGTTATGCGATTTGCTTGTCGTCGTTGTCGTCGTCGTCGTAGTCGCGCGGGCGATTCATATAAGCGAGCGAGAGAGCGGCGATTTGTCCGCTTTCTGAAAAGCGAAGAATCTTCAATGCCATTTGTACAGATAAACGGCATTCGTACATTTGGCCAAGCGTCTATACACAGATATATATATAATATAATACGGTGTACATATAAATGTGCGCGTGCCATTCCGCTGCGGCATGTATATGTGTGTGTATGTGTGTGTGGCGCTTTTATCGTCACGGGCAGTTTCGAGCTTGCGACGCTTTCGCGCGAGCATTAAATAATGAAATAACGCGCGAGCGCTTACATTTGCGCGCGGCGCGACGAAGGCGGCTATTGTTTGACCGGTGCGAGCTGCGCTGATTTTCTCGATCTTCCGCACGGGGCATTTTCTCTCGCTCTATAATAGTGTAAGCGTGTGTGTGTGTGCACGCGAGCCACCATATGCGCGCGTTCATGAATATCTGGTCACAAGCGTATAAGCTATATAGACGGGCGCGCCAAAGCCGTATTTCGTTATGTTCCATTTAAAGATAAGTGCTCGAAGCAGAACGAAGCTGCACATTTCGCAATTGCCACCAATGTCGCTGCTGCTGCTGCTGCTGCTGTTGCACACGCTGAATATAATGCTAAATTTCGTGATAAATAATGAACGCGTATTTCCGAGATAATACGTTTTTAGCCACTGATTTTTCGAACGAATTGCGTACTCAGTTCCAGCGTTGCGTGACGTAGTTTCGTATGCGAGACTACGCTATATCACGTAGGCTGTGTCTTCACGTTCGAGTCCGATCGTTTCGTCTTTCTCTACATTCTGTGATCTCCTGCAGCTCTCTTTCTCTCTCTCTCTCTCTCTTTTCATTTGGTTTTTTTGTCCTTATACCGACACCGTCGACGCCACGCATGTGTCGGGAGAGAGCTCGCAGCAGCTCTGGAGATGTAGGGGCGAATCGAGAGGGGTTACTGCTGCTGCGGGTCGAGCTTGATATTTGCGCTTCGCGCTCCACGGCTTCGAGGCATCTCGCATGTACGCGCGTAAGCATGTCAACCCTTCTGGGGCGATAGCCACACCCCACTCAGTGGCAGTAGCAGAAGCAACAGCTCAAAGAGAGAGAAAGAGAGAAGAGGAGGAGGAGGTGGAGGTAGCGAGCAGGAGGAGGAGGAAATGCGCGTGGACTGCCTTTTATTCTTGCCTTTCTTTTTCTCCTCTTGCGCCGCGCGGCAGCAGCAGCAGCAGCAGCAGCAGCATCAGAGCTACGGCTACGGCTCGCTTTGCTCCAGCCAGCTCAACTGCCTCGCACCTTTTGTCTTCGGGTGCAGACCAGCATCGTGTATCTCTCGCGCCTTTGAATAGTATATAAATAATCGAGCTGCTGAGCAGCCGAGTCGTACCTACGAGTGCGCGCGCCCGAGCACATAGGGCAAAATAAAATCATCAAAGCCAGAATGAGAGAGTGAGCGAGCGAGCGTACGTAGCCTACGTATACACATACATACTCATGCATCAGAGCAGGTAGTTTTTTATTCCTTGCGCGTGTTTTAGCCCAGTGCGCGCACCCGTTCGGCGCCATACATGTTATATACGTAGCTATTATCAATGTAAAGAGAGACCAGAGGACGAGTGCGCAAGGAAAAATGCTGATTTAATTTGCTAGTCGGCGAAGCGTCGACTACTGGGCTAGGCGTCCTGTACACACTGTGACGCGAGAGGCTTATGCCGGTCATTCTTCGGCAAGGACGTGAATTCCCCATGTGCTTGTGTGCAGTACATGGCAGCTCAGTGGAAACGAAAATAAAAATTAGAGATAAGAGAGCAAAAGTTGCCGCAAGGATTCGAATCCCTCATCAATAAGAAAATCAAAAGCCTATTGATCTTTTTCTTTTGAAAATAATTCCTTAAATCTATGTGTAAGCTTTATTTTCATACTTACGATGGTCTACTTGATATCAGCCAATTTACAGAATTTCTGTTTTAATTTTTTTCTGATTGGTATAAACCAAAAGAGACTTACATTACTCTGGCCAAGCATACATATTCAATGGGTGCGGCAACTCGGAACTGCCAAGCTTTCAAGTATCAGCGAGCGCGGATTTTCCGCGACGACTATTTCTTGCTATAACGAAGCATATTGCACATACGCGTATAAGTTACATCTCGAATGTAGAATTTATTGTAAAATAGGATTTGAATTCGTGAAAAATTATACATGTCCGAGTAGATTGCGTAAGATTATAATATTATGCCATACGCGGAGCCGCCGCCACACGCTGATGCGCGCGGCCCAGAGAAAAATGTATTATGTATCGCGCGTGGAGCTTGAGCTAGCCTGGCGAGAGGATTGCAAAGGTGGTGAGCAAAAATGTATCCGACAAAGTAGAAAATTACACGTACGGCTAGCTCTCGCTAATTGTAAGTCAGCCAAAGAAAAAGCATTTCGAGAGCTCCGGCTCTGCTCTGCTCTCTCTCTCTCTCTCTCTCTCCTCTCTCTCTCTTTCAGCCGCGTGATAAAACGAAAAAGTGAAAATTCTGTCGTGCAAAGAAGAGATGATACGCGTACGTATACGCGTGTGCGTGTGAGTGCGTGGACGTATACATATATGGACCGTCGCGCAATGGAATATGAGACGAAGTGCGGAATACGAATATGAGAATTAAAGCTGTCGAAGGAATTAAAGCGTAGTACGTCTGCCTGAGCGAGCTTGCGAGTGGCTACTGCTGCTGCTACTGCTGCTGCTGAGCCACCGAGTCAGTATACGTACGTCCGTCCGCGCATTCCGTGTGGGTGTGTGTCCGTGCATGTGAGTTGACTATATATCGAGGATCGGCTTTGGCGTCTCACTCTTGCAACCTACACCGCTGCTCGCAAGCTCGCATATTACACCAAGTCCTTCCGCAGTGTGCATACGTATGTGTGGGTGTGTGTGTGTTCGTGTGCGTGTGCGCCTGGATGAAAAGAGGGTTTGGGAGAGTCGGACTACGCGCTTTTCATATTTCATTAAGGCGTCGCTTGCCTCTCTCTTTCTCTTTCGCGACCATTTTGCATCCTGCGCATACACACACACATGCACGCAGACACACGCATATACCCCTTTTGCTCGGCAATTCCTTCGCAAGCTCGGGCTTTTTCCCACTACTTCGTTCGCTTTCAAAAAGACGGCCGATAAAAACTTTATATTATGCCGCATATGCATCATGCGTGCGCATACACATACGCGGTTTAAGGCAGCTATATGCGCGCGTGCAGGGATAAAAAAAATATATACATAGAGGCTATATGCCGCGAGAGCTACGACCTCTTTATGTTCGGAAGCTGATGATGCTCGCGTGGAAATTATTCATCATTCGTTCGCGTGGGATTTTTTCCTCTCTCTCTCTCTCTCTCTCTCCATTTTTTTCTTTGGTCGTTCGAGCAGATCTTATGCGACTTTAGATTAAGCTTTATTCGGGGCTCGAATTTACTCGTTTCGCTCGTATAAATGTGGAGCGGCGGTATATATACGCTCTGATTAATTTTGCCGCTCGTCAATCGACGTGTACACGTGTAGTTGCTGCTACTCGAGAGCTGCACATACGTATACGATAGAGTGTAGCAGGCATCTCTGTGGCTTCGGGCGAGCTGCGCCCAGCTATATATCTCGTGCTGATCAACATCGAGCCTCGCTCTACGGTGCGGTATAAGTTTATACGGATGAGCGCGCGGGGCCGAGCGTGCACGCGACTGCACTGCATGCGAGCTCTCTTACTCTCTCTCTCTCTCTCTCTCTCTCCGTATAGAACGAAGGATTCACGATTATAGTCGGGGCATATACACACGAGCGCGTAATATAGAGGCGAATGACGTGCAGTTCTCTCTCTCTATCCTCTGACATGCCTAGCCTGAGACGTACGTCACAGAGTCAGCAGAGTAGCAGCGGCGGCAGCGGCAGCAGTTGGACTCTTGCTGTCGTTGCTAGCTGTAACGACCGCACAGTACGATACATCTCTATATCAATCACTTGGCTTCGTTGGCTGCTGCCTATATATGTGCACGGCCGAGTCTAACGCCCCCCTTGCAGCAGCCGCCTTCTTGCTCGCTCACTCATATATATGTGCAGTATAGGCTCGCAAGCTCGGATTGATAATTTATGTCCGTTAATTATGATCCTGCGGTTTCGCGCCGCGTATTTCGAGTGCTGTTGCCGTTGCTGCCGCTGCCGTTATACTGCTGTATAGTACCGAGCTCTCACTTGCCACCCCCGAGCGAGCGCGAGATCGACCGAATCTCCCATTCGTCGTATACCTACACATAGACACAATTTTCGAATACATGCTGCATCTGAGCCGAGCCGAATGTACATATGGATTTGGCCACACACCGTACATTTGGCCAAGTGAGCGAGAGGGACGGAGAGAAATAGAGCGAGGCAAAAGTTGTTACAGCTTCGGAGAAGCTTCGCTGCGGTAAAGAGCCCGGAGGAAATAGTACGCGGTGATAAAAGGCGCAGATTCGTTTAAAAGGGGATAAATAATAGGTTGCAACAGGCCATGCGAGGTAGAAACAAGCGTGCAGTTAGAAAGCATCTACCAGATTATATGCCTCTCTCATACATATATGGGGGTAGGTATATGTAGTGTGCGAGAGCCTCGTTTTGCTCGATGAACAATATAACGCGCGGCAATATAGCACTTTGTGCCCTGGGAAACGGACACGAGGCGCTTCGAGGAGGAAGTCACACTCGCTCGGGTGCGACACACTTGTACGCATCACGTATAACCATTAGATTCGAATAGCGATTCCGGACCGATGCCCTAGGTATATGCATTCTTTTTTAGAGCTTTGAAAAAAAAGACAACAAAAACAACTGTATACACTCACGGGGGGAGGAAAAAAAGAAGCGCGCGAGCGCATGCACAGGGCGACGAATAAAACGGCGAAAAAAAAAGGAAAGAAAAATATACACACAGGCTCGGAGATGTATAATGACTGCGAAGCTGCAACTATTCTCCGCGTCGCGCAAATCATATGACGCGAGCCTATATATATACGCTACATTCTAGTCCTCTGCTCCTGCTGCATTGGCAGTCCGGGGCTGGTAACTCGGCGGAAATAAAGCGAGCGAGCGACGCATATTCACGAAAATTGTTGCTCGCGTATGTGTGTGTGTACGTCGGAGCTTCCGCCTCTGGAGCTATACTACTGAGCCCATTTTTTCATTTCGTACTCGAAAGGACAAATGATGAAGCTGCTCGAGCACTCGTGAGTCATTAAAATCGACTGTGTACGGTGTGGCACTATATATCTTTACCAGCCATAAGCTCCCGCGCGAGCGCAGCTCGTTTATACACTGTGAGAGCTGCGCATGGGCTGTAAAGGGTTAAGTGTGCGGGCCTCGAGGCGTGCAGAATTCTCTCTCTCTCTACCTCCCTCAGATCAATGGAAATATCGAACAATTGTTTCTCTGGCTGGCTGTTGCTATTGGCGTACTCTGGAACTGCGGCCAAGACGATCAGCTTTCTCTCGAAACAATGCCTGGCTTAATGATGTGCGGCGGCGGCGTTTTCGCCTCGTCACCCTTTCCCATTCACGCTTGGTGCCACTCGCGATCTATAAATTCTCTCTCTCTCTCTCTCTCTTCTTCCTGAGAATTCACTCGCTCGCGTGCATCTCAACCGGAGTAGCAGAGAGAGAGAAAGAGCCCAGAGCTAGTTTTCGAGTGGCGAATTGAACGCGTATGTATAGCTCGAACGAAATGAGTCGCGATTGAAAGATACTTTGATGATGTTTGGCTTGCCACTATAGCGTCGTACCCTATATATACATACTGCGCTTACTCGCACACACACGTGCACTCCATAAATATAACATCCCCGCGAGGCATTGGGAGCAGTCAAGCTCTCTCAGGATTAATCAGTGCATATAGCGCGTATACCTACCGTATCTATCGCGTCAAGTGTATGAATATAATTATTTCAATTCACCGAGCTTTCGTTACGAAGGTATGTATTGTAGGCGTGCGGTAGGATCGTGACAAACAATTAAGCGTCATTTTTTGCGATGAATCGTATCGATTAATTATTCAATGGCGAGCGATAATTAAACGTGTTGTTATTGGCAGTTGGTGTGGCATATCGTTCGTTCCTCGAATATCGATAATTTATGTAGATATTCGCCGTCGGTGCTGTGCGTACGTGGGAAAGGAAACGGCAGTACGTTCGTGAAAGCTCGATGTGGCGCGTATGTCGTTGAGTTATACAATTGTCCAGACAGCTGCCTCGTGATATATACGTATGTCGTGGGTGTGCTATGTGCGCGGGGGTCCGATCACACATTATACGGAAGAGCTCAAGAGTCAAAAAGTAAGAAAAGGGGTGCGTATTATTCAAGTTGCGAAATACCGGAGAGCTTTCGACGCCGCAAGTCATAATTGTTTTTTACCCTGTCGATTAAGTATTTTGCATTTTTCACTTTGACCAGTCTGGAAATATGTTCTTGGGAGAATTTCTAACGATCGCGTCATCGCAATGTAATTTTAATTATCTAATTACGCATTTTTCTGATGGTCTAGAGTCCACTTTTTTCTGATGAAATTTTCTTCCTCCCCTCCGCGCACCGATCGCGAGCACCAAATGGGTTGGAGCTTGCGTAGCACGTGAGCGTGAACAAAGATACGAGTAGCCCGAGCTTCCATTTCTTTTGCCACTTGTCTCTTATATTTCTTTTCTCCTCTCTCGGCCTTTCTTTCGTATTCTCTCTCTCTCTCTCTTTCTGGGTATGTCCCTACGCGCCTCGCACTGATACGAGCGAGAGTTATTATTTTAATTTGTCTAGCAGTAACAGCAACAAGCCATGGCGCTCAAAAAGGCTAGGAGTTTAACTATACATGCTGTTGGCCATATTGTGTCACGCCGGTGTATGCCGGCCGGGCTGTTCTCCCTGCTCTCTACTTAGCTTTCTTTTTATAGGTCGGCCAAAGAAAAACTCCCGAGTCTCGGGTGGGCAGAGATATTAGATACATTAGTCCTCTGCAGCCTTTTTCAAGCACGGTACACACGCACACAGCTACAGGATGGCAAGGCACAGGACTAGCCTCGAGTTTGAATATTTAGCAAATAAAAATAAGGCGAGATAACGCGCGCTCGTAGCCTCGACTTTTTTTCGCTCGAGCGTGCAGGAATCTCCAAGAGAGCCCGGTGATTAAGATGGCTCCTCGTAATATATAATGCTACTTAGGTTTTTCGCCGTTAAAAATTAGCCTGCGCTCGATTGATTTGTTTTTATTCGTTTTTATACTTTCTCGAATCACGTACATGAATTTCTAGAAAATTAGCTTGTCCGATGCAGCGACGTCGCGACTCGCTTACAACGTTGAAAGATTTGCGCAAACTTTGCGAATTTCTGCCGTTGCGCCACGAGCTCGGAGGAAGAATTGACGAGTGAGTGAACGCTCGTCCTGTTACTTGGTGGAACACACCCTCCTTGCACGGGCTTATATTCACGCTGTGTCTTGTCGCCCCCTTCCGAGCTTGTGTATACGTACGCGTATATACCTACCCTTTGATCCCCCAATAATCAATATATATATTCTAGGCATAACTCTCTAATGGCCACCCCATTTGAATACGGTATATAACACGCGCGGAGTTCGAGAGATGTGTATCCGCGAGAGGAGTTACGGCAGCAGTAGATACACAATACCAATCATCTGAAATATTCTCTCTCTCTCTTGGATATGTATGTGTAATAATGTAGCGAGGAGGCAGGCAGTTAGCAGGGCTTCGTAAGCATCGACGCGTATGCACGTATATATATTAAATATATGTGTATTTGTGTATCTGTGCGGTCTTTTGAGCTTGCGCGGCCGCCACCGCGTGAGTGGTATTAAAACTTTTGAGGGAGCTCCGCGTGTAGCTATATGGAAAATTTTGCGGAGGCACGAAGGCGAGCGCACGGGACGGGCGCGGGGGGGTCAGAGAGAAAGAGATAAAACTCGCTCAGTCGATGTCCGGTATACGTGTGTATACGTACGCAATCGGCCCTTTTCTCTTTTAGCCCTGAGGTACGTACGCACATACATACAACTGAGAGAGAGAGAGAGACAGAGTCCGGGGTAGATTTGTCATCGAGGTTCGTGCCGCGCGTAGCTCTCTCTCTCTCTCTCGCGCTTCGGTTATCGCCCTATCTTGTAACGGCAGTAGCGGTGGCTCCTTGACTCGGCTCACACACGTTTCCGAGTGAGAGCGAGCGAGAGAGAGAGAGAGAGAGAGAGAGAGAGAGAGACAGAGACTAACTGACAAAACGCTTTGCCTTTGAAGGGAAGAAAATAAAACGTCAAATGCTCGTGTTTCCCTTTGCATAATGCGCTATACGCTCGCCCTTGTGTCGGACTTTTTCCACGTACATATCTATCGCGTAAAGCGCGCACCAGCCATATTATTGCTTATCACAGAGAGTTCGCTATTACCGGGCCTTTCCAATTACTCTCCGAGCTTATACACTCTACTATAGCGTATAGCTATACGCCTGCTTATCCCTTTTTTGCTCGTTTTTTCTTAAAAACAGCCGAAAAATCCAATGGTGCGATATCTCCCTTGTGCCTCGCGCTCTTTGCAAAGCTACACATATAAAGTCGCGCGCGCGCCGGCTGCGCCTCTTTGTTCGAGTGCAGCTTTGACGATAACGCAAATTATTATACGAAAACTTACCTATTCGGCTACGCACTTGCAAACTCACCGGCAGACAAGCAGGTGTATACGTTGCCACTTCGATAAATCAATTCAGCGGTTCGATCTTTCGGTTTGCAGCTATAGCAGTCAAAGCTCCTGCAAAGTCATCGGAGCCCCGTAGAGCACCGCACTGTCGGTTTTTGGTTTCGAGCTCACTCGATCTGAAAATAAGGATTTACATATTCATACGATGGAATTTGGTTGCGTGTCTGAGATCCACCAGAGTCTGGCCGCATATATACTCATGGAAAGTCAACGACGGTACGATCCATGAGCCGCCACCGCCGCTATCGAAGCGAGGATAGTTCGCTAATGGAATTTTCAAGATTGCACTGGGGGGGTTTTACCGAGCGCTGGGCACCAACGCCACCACCTGTCCGCAATCGATTTGTTCACTTTATACATCCGGAAACATATAAATATATTTGATCTCCAGGCCAGCCAGAAGAAAAAAGTACAAATGTATGTAAAAGAGGAAGAAGAAATAATTTGCATCGAAGCGAAAATTCGACATGTCACACACGCTCTCGGGCACCAAAAAAAGTCACCGAGCTTCGCTTTTGACTATATGACTGTATAGTACAGCATAAGCGGCTTCTTGCGGCGTGACGAATCGTCGTCGTTTTCATCTCAGGGGCTCTTTCTTCTTCTCTCGCGCAGCATATAAGACAGTAGTAAAAAGTGGCAAAGCATAGTGTCTCTTCTGCGGTGAGTTTAGCAAGAAAATAGAGCGTAAGACAGCTAGGGTCGGCTTAGAAGACGGTACGACGGTGGTCTACAAGCGGCAGAGTCGAAGGGAGGGGGATCGCTGCTGCTACTGCCGGCCGGCTTCTTTCATCCGTTCATCCCCTGATATATTGACGCGAGCGATTCTCGCACAGTGCTCGTCTCTCGCTCTCTTTTTCTTTCTCTTACTCTCTCTCTCTCTCTCTCTCTCCACCGCGAGAGCCAATCTTTTGGAAACCGAGCCCCAAATCCGAAAGACGTACCGCAGCTCTATACTCGCTGCACGCGATATTTATAGGCAGGATTTAAAGGCATAAAGTCGCGGGCGGATAAGAGAACCGGCATATATATAGCGGGTAGCATCACACTCGACTAAAGGCTATCGCTTTCTTTCTCTCTCTCTCTCTCCTGCACTTAGATCGCGCAACGAATTCTAAAACCTTTGAAAGCCCCAAAGGTTAAGCGTTACATTTTCAAATCGAGTCCTATACTGAGCGCGCAGCGAAGATCGCGAGCTAAAAGCGCACGACGATATACGGAGCAAACAAATGTGCTCCACACACGATCAAATGCTAATGTACATCATAATGTACAAGTTGCTACGGGGTGCACAGGGTCATGTAACAGGGATGGCGTTTGCTTCCTCCTAATTGCCTTCATTTTTCCCAAGTATCGGGAAAAAGTGCCACGTGCAAGTTACAAGGAAATTATTCAAATTCGTCGCCGCGAGCTTGTGCCTCTCTCTATCTCTCTATCATCTCTCGCGATAACTTAGCATACTGTCCTGGCTGACGGTCTAGATGTGCATAGGGCTTGCCGAGGATAAGAAAATTTGAATCCCCCGATAAAACGATCGGACGCTTCCTATTTTTTGTTGCTGCAAGTGTCTGTGTCTCCGCGTAAATTTAGCGATATAGCAATCGAGCTCGTTCAAACTACCCTCTCCTTCGGAACTCGACTAGTACCGCTGAAAGTAAAGTTCGCTCCGCGATCAAAGATGAAATAGCGGCTCATACAGGAGCTGCTGCAAGGGTGCAGCAGTCTGCAGACTTGTGTTACTCTCGCGTGTCTCGCAGTATATGTAGTAGTGCGCTACTTTGAGATCGGGCAAGAACGAACCGCTGCTGCTACCGTCTGTTTCGCGCTTTTAGATAAGTTAAACTATAAATTAGATGGATCAGCGCTGCTATACGTGCCGCTAGCTTGTCATCGCAGCTCCGAATGTATACATGATTTATGCAAGCCGCACCACTGCTGCTGTTGTTGCAGCTATACTACTACTACTACTACTGCTGCTTCTTCTTCATCTTCGATATAATTCAGCTGTATAGACGCGCGTCGGCAAAACCCTCCCCGGCAGCAAATATAGCCGAAGGTTACTCGATTGACTTTTTGATGAAGTTTTGCCTAGGCGCGCGTATACGTGTATGCACGGGGCTCGACGCGTGACTTATTCATCATCCGCAGGTATAGAGCCTTATATATACGAAACATTCTGCTGTATACTTCTATATATACGTACGTTTGGGTGGCTGCAGTTGATTTAGGATTTGAAGCCGCAATCGAGCGGGCGAGCGGGCGGGACGCTCGAACGGAATACTAATCAAAGATACACAAATTCCAAGGCTAATACTTCAAATCCCCTTTAGCCGTAGATCTCGAAATTAAATTATTGGATTAGGAGCTCTCTGTCTCTCTCTGCTCTGCTCTGTTCCGCTCACTTCTTCTCTCGCTCTCTTAGCTTCTGCTCTATGCTCTATTGTTTTTACGCGTGCACACATATGCGCATATAGGAGCGCGCTAGCTTTGTTTCAATAATATAATACATACTGATTTTCAGAGTAACGGACATACAAACATGCACACATTTCGAAATGGATTACTCGTAAATACGGATCTGCGGTGCACTGGACACGATGCTTTGAAATTATATTCGCAAGAAGCCGACGCGAGAGGAAGCTCTGACCGACTTATAATGCACGAAATAGTTTTAGCATTGGTCGAATAACGCGTAAGGTAAACCCCCGTGTATACGCGATATAAGCATTTGTAACGTTCATCTGTACAGCGTCTGCTAAAATCAATATGAACTACGTGCCCAGCTTCGAGGAATATATATATTCGAGAGTCAAACAAAATATTATACATGTACGTACGGCTGGGAACTGTTAAAGGGTTGCTGCTGTTGCCTTTTTCCATACCTCGAAGCCTCCCCCTATATTCTCATTCTTATTCGTATTTTCCTACGGATCTGCTCGAGCTGCTGCAGAGATGTGGCAACGCGTGTGCGCTGCAGACATTCCGTATTTTCATATCAATGATTTTATGACCACATACTTCCCGTGGGAGCTCAGCAGCAGCAATAGTAGCAGCAGCAGCAGCGACTCTCTAACGCGTCATCCAAATTTAAGCATTGAAATTTCGCCGCGGGGTTCTTTCTCTCTCTCTTTCTCTTTGGCGAATCTATATTTTATCGTCTGTAAAATTTTTGCTATTTATTCGCGTATGAGAATTTAAATGATGTCCAAAATACAAGAGAGAGTGAACGATATCTTGCCTTCTACCCTGCTCCAGTCGCGCGTTTACAGTATTTTTCCCGACGACTGACGTTTTTTCCGTACGCGGGGTAATCCTTGTATGATTTAGAGTCAAGCATGAGAGAGAGCTCTACGTGTCTAGTCGAGTAAAGGTTTTTCCGACCTATTTCACAGAAGCTGGTGAACGAAAAACAATTGTTCGAGCTCGCGAATTGACTTCTGCTACTGTTTTTACTGGGCGTTGTTTCGTCGCGAAGCATGATTTTAAAAATTCTAGTATGCGAAGCAGACTCAAGAGTCTTGGGCGCGCCTTCCACATTTACCCTCTCTCTTGCTCTCTCTTTCTTTCTCGAGCGCGCCCGCACGCGGCCACCTTTGGCTCTCGGTAAAAATATACGATCGCGGTATTTCAGAATAACGACGCCATTAGCGGAGCCCAACGAAGCAATGCCTCATTTTTGTGCCGCTGTTACTCGGCCGTGTAGCAACTCGCCTAGCCTTTTAAAAGGGAAATTTGTTTTTGATATTAGGCGCTGCAGCAGCAGCAGTAGCAGCATCAGCAGTGCGCCCTGCCGCGAGCATAAGAAGGAGAGTATACCACTTCCATGCCTCGGCGAGTTTTCTTCTCTTCGTTAATATTTACGAAGACGTCGTACGCCGCTGCTGCTACTACTCTTCGCTTATTCCGTGACGTCGTCGCGTTTTAAGCCATTCCGAGAGGCTTCAGTTCTTTCGTATCGCATACCGATAGCATGCTGCATTTTTGTTATATACACTCAGACGCTTATACTCGATGCTGTATATCTTGGCAGAAAATACGAACAATATTGTTCAAAACGTTATAGCCTGGTAGTGCATCTGTCTTTTACCACTATAAGAATTTGAATATAGTTCGAGTCAAATCGAGCGTGAACGCAAGGCGAAAAAGAGCCCAAGATTCTCCCGAAACGCTACAGCCAAATTCTGGCAATTGCACTTTGTTCCAGCTGGCTGAGCTTTCATTGGAAATATGGAGTGGTTCTTCCTGTCGTAGCTCGATAAGTATAATAAGTCATGTGAAACCACCTCTTGTAAAACGAACGAATGATTTTTTATTACTTCCTTTATCCGTTGTTTAAATATCAGAAAAAAAGCTCAACAAAGCTCGAAAATTCATTCAACTAAAGTGCATATACGGTTGAGTATATAAGAGTACAACCATTGGCCAATATATATTGCTCGGTGCGGTTGCTCGAGTCGAGCCAAGCTGCAAGACGTTTTCGCGGGCGGCTGCTGCTTCTTCGGAGACCGAAGAGAAATGCCCGAGCATTAGGTCGACGGAGCAATGACGGAAGTTGATTCGCCGTGTGCACGCGAATCGCTGTGGGACCGACACCACCGCCACTACCACATGTATACCGTTGCTGTGCTGCTGCCGGCCGCGCGCTCGCTTGCCCGCGTGATCTATATGCATCCAGTAGCCCTTCGCGGCGGCGGCCGGCAGCTCCTTCGGGGAATCTCAACCCGTGACGTATGTGGCTACCTGACGAGAGAAAACAATCTTCGGAGAATATATATCGCTTGCTCGCAGCCATTACCGTTGGCTGTTGCTACTGTGGCAGAAGCCATCTCTATGTCCTCCGAGCCATGCTGCTGCTTCTGCTCTGTGTATTATATCAAATGTCCGTACATAGATCACTTTTCTTCATCGGCTTTCCAATTTTCTGCTCCATACCACGTCTCGCACCTATACGCACACACGTATCATTTATTTCCCAGAGCTGTTGAGCCATGCCTACGCTACGTCTTTCTGCCAGCACATATCCTGGAAAATCCGTATAAGGAAGCACTTATTTCGGAAAATTTCACCATCGCTATTTTCAGCTCTTATTGACAAATTGACTTGCTTCTTTTTTTCTTTCTCCTTCCTTTCTTCCTCTACTCCTTCCTTGAGTAGGAGATGCATATATAGTGTACATCGAAATGCTCTCGCGCTCACGAAAGATAAACGAGTCGAGTAGCGCAGTGGTGGTGGCGGCGCATCTTTGCCGAGACTACACGCGAGCAGTTCCTCAATTCGTCTTCGGGTAAATGCGCCCGTGGTTTGGGCTATTTCTCTCTCACTTCCTAAGCTGCTGCTACTGCTATGGCCGAGAAAAATGGCTATCGGCCTTGGGAATACATTCACGCGAGCTGTATATAACCAAGAGTGGAAACACTTGCAACGAAAGCTCGGGCATATTATAATACTATATGTACAAGGATCGGCCTTTGCAGCTCAATCTCAGCATGAAATACGTTCAAACGGACGATTTTCCAATCTTAATCGGAGTCCGTGGGTCGTCGCGTCGGCCCTCGCTCTTTTTATATCCCCGCGTAGTACACGCATCATTTGTATAATATGAAAGCAGCTGTAGATGTATATCGGCTGTGATACGACGCGGTGTACGTCACTCGAGATTCGCTCGGAGGCAACGCGGCAACGACCCCCGCATAAAAAAGGAGGAATATTTCTATATAGTTCGTGCATCGAAAAAACACGCGTATCCTCGTATATTATATCGTATTAGCATATATTGCCCGAGTATACGGAAACACAAGTGCGCCAATCTTAATATTGGCTCGCGTCGAGTCGTGGCTATCAACTTTGCTTGCCATACTTTATGTATAGAGAGACGAGCTTCTTTTTGCCTCTTTTTCGACCACGACGTTTCTTTTGCAAGTATATATGTGAAAGTATTGTACATAGAAGCAATCGAGGGTAAAAAACTACTCGCGCCAATATGCACATGTATACACACACGTATACCACTACTACTTGTTTTTTTATGTATATAAGCTCGTGTCCTCGTTTTAGCGCCGTAAACGCGTCATTTTTCTTCTTTATCCCGTTACGAGGCCGTGCGCGATTCTGATATGCGATATTTAATCTGCATACGGGCGTTTTTATCGCCAATTCAGCCCCAAAGTCGAAAGTTCCGAGGCGGGGTTGAAACGTCGCGCGTTAGCCTATATATCGACGCGAGGCGCCGAGCTATATATTTCGTGAAAAACATTCCTATATGCTGTATGTGCGGTGCGCAGCTGTGTAAGTCATTGAACAACTCGCCTTATACGTGTTATTTTCGCGAGACAGCTCGTGACACATATATAAGGAATTATTGCACATCAAAACTATTGATCCAAGCTAAAAAGGAGTATGAGCTGGAGCTGGAGAGAAATTTTCGGCTGGAAATTATACTGCATGTCGCGTCATTTAGTCATTACCGAGGAGGAGTGAAGGGCGAATCCATAAGAAAAGACAGTTGGAGAGCTCGAACGAGAAAAGTGTATGGGTGAATCATTAAAGCTCGAAGACGACGAAGCCCCAGACAGGACAGGCTCGACGTAACTTCGAAATCTCTTTCTTCTTCTCTCTCTCTCTCTCTCTCTCTCTCTATCTGTCGCGTCTCGAATTATTTCCACGAATTTGGTTATGCGTCTTATATAGATGCTGCGCACACCCGATCATCATTGAGGTCAAATAGCAAACGCGTCGCATGAACTTTCGTACTTGATTCGATTATGGTCAGTAAATTTTTCAGAAATAGAATATCTCGCATAGCGAGCTTACGCGGGAGGGAGCTGAGAAAAAAGTTTCATACCATTCTTTATTTTTCGCATTCTATGTGTATATGTGTATATGAGCAGTAGACGAATTGAAAATTCGAGTGAATATTAATTAGCATTTCTCGACCACGGCAGAAAATACTTGATTCAATCAGACACGAATTTTGCGTTCGATTGAATAATTTTACAGCTTTGGAGGGAGACTACGATCTCGGGCAATTTTGTAACCAACCACGACGATACATCGGAGCTGTGTACACTTAACTCGATCTCTACCTATGTAGGGTATAGGTAGACATAACAACTATAGTTTGGAAAAAGCTATATAGCATCTCGTCGTGAGGTCAGCGATGCAGCGCATCAGCATTAACAATTACTCGCTTCTCCAGCTTTTCACCGAGGCAGTTGCGCCATAGAAGTTCGCAGCTGTGGATGTGTACATGTGTGTGTATATGCCGACGTCACCTATGATCAGCAGTGGAAATACATGTATGCACATCCATACAGGGGCTAGCGCTCGTTTCGCAGCCGAGCTGCAAGTGGGCTAATCAAGGCGCGGTAGTATAGCAGCAGTAGCTTCTAATACGGCTCGAAGGCATTTAATCTCGACAACTTGCTAACGACCTGACCAAAGCTATACTCACCCATATACGCGGCACCTACTGCCTCGCACGTACACAAGTTCTCGCGCGTCATTTCCGATAAGCGCGAGGCAGCGAGAGGCTAACTATCTCTGTCGGGGCCCGCAAGAAGTTACAGAACCGACGGCGGCGCGTCTCCCTTATATTTAGCGGCTCCGATCTCCTTCTCGGCTGCTGTGCACGTGAACGCGCTGCTGTATGCGCTAAGGGCACGAATCGTTTTCTTCTGTCGATCGTTTTGCAACTTTGAAGCAATACAAAGTAGTTCAAAAGGAAAATAATGGCGAGCCCTGTTACGTTCGAAAAATAAATTGAAGGTTGTACGTTGCTTAGCAACTAAGAATATTGAGGATGTTATGTTTTGTAGAGGAGGAGTCATTCTCCTGGTATACATCAGCCGGAAGGTACAAACTTACTGACCTTTCTCGCTACCTCGATTGGTAAATTTGTTGAAGCTATCTCGATTGA
>CACVKI010146259.1:0-10929 GCA_902732785.1 Trichogramma evanescens
TTTTATCACGAGTTGCGGGAAGTTTTTATTTCCCGCACGCCGAGCCGTGCGGGAAGTATGTAATTCCGAGTAATATTGTTTTCATCACTGCGTGCAGTAATGTATAAAATTGGACTTCCCGCATCTTGTGATGAAAAATACTATACGCAACTGGGGCGGCTGTGCATCTTGAACTCGTGTCCTTGCAACCCTCGCTACGCTCGGGTCGCAAACGGCCACTCGTCCCAGATACATAATCCGCCGCCCCAGTTGCGTAATGTACTATATTACAATACTGCTCGGGAATTACATACTTCCCGCACGGCTGAGCGTGCGGGAAATCAAACTTCCCGCACGTTGTGATAAAAAATTTTGTATGCAACACGTGCCCAGCTTTTTCTGCACACTCGTGCCCAAAAACGCCTTTTGGGCACTTGTTGCATAAATAACTATTATTCTTGGTGTGAGTTCTCACAAATATACTAGATTACTCTCATTCAATTTTAGGTGCCGCTAGAATTTATTATTGAAGTTGATTTATGACAAGGTACATATGAGTGTAGAGTGAATCGAAAAAGTTTGAAGGTCCTCTTAAAAAAATTCTCACTAATAAAAAAAAGAAAAAATGGAAAGCCGCGTTATTGGTATCCGGCGTTTTTCACTATCCGAACTCCACGAATGACCATCACAAATAAACATATCATAATGTATGCGCAAGTTCAGTGGCATGTTCAAGGGTTGACACGGCATTGTTCAACATTTTTTTTTAAATAACCTTATTTTTTCAAAATTAAGTAGAACGATCGAGAGTAAATTAATTATTGATGGGTTTTTGTACCATATGTCGAGAGACATTCCGGAAAAAGATAAGTCATATTGAGACTGCACTCGTTTACGAAAAAAAAGTCTCGTTCACGAGCATTTTCTTCTCTTGCGCGGGAGAATGAAGTTCCTGTCACTTACAAGGGGCCACAACATGCTCCTGAACATGAACATCCTGCTGATCCAGACGACTGCGCAGCTGAAGTTGCTAATATCGAATCAAGATTGAAGCTGAGGGGCATCATCCTGAGCGACCAAGATCCGCGATTTTAAGAGATGAAATGCGCGACCTGTCTCTGTGGGTTCTTGCTCAACTACCTGAATGAGAAAATCTAAAGAGAACAATGCGTACAGCAAGTCGAAAAGAATTACCGGCAAATCAGTTCGAGTCACCCGTGTCGTCCCGGCGACTTGGGAACGAATCGCGCCCAACTTACAAGGAGAGATTTTCAGGTCTGCGTCATGGATTTGCTCTAAAATTTTTTTGCGATCTCCTGGTACCCAATACTGAAACTCCCTGTGCTTAGTTTGATCGCATGAGCCTTAGGGCCCATTTTGTAGAGGATAGTACACATTATAAAAAAATCTTTGTTATTTTCTATATCGATATAGAAGTACTTAAACGAAAAAATGCAACGATAAAAAGTTTTAAAATTTTTCAAAGAATCTGCTTGAATTTTTTTCAGAATTTTTGGGACCATCTACCACTCTCTTTAAAAAGTCCTAAAATTTATTAAAAAAGCGTCAAATTTGGGCCTCTTGAATTAAGTGATAGATGGTCCCAAAAATTCTGAAAAATTTCAAGCAGATTTTTTGAAAAATTTTAAAGCTTTTGATCGTTGCATTTTTTCGTTCAAGTATTTCTATGTCAATATTTTTATCTAATTATACTTATTTCGATGTATATTGATTCAAGCCCACACATGTTTACTCAGCTATTCACAGTCCTTGGCATAGTCAGAAAGAATGATAGCTTTACGGTTGTGCCACTAGTCTACGCTCTTCTTTCTTCAAAAGAAACCGATCAATATTCTATGGTTCTTCGTGCTATCAAATCTGCTGCTGAAGAATATCGTACCATTGGCTGTGAACCTACAAGGATAATGCCTGATTTTGAACAAGCAATTATTAATGCTAGCTCTCATATTTTTCCTAATTGCAGCATTAGTTCCATCATTTTTCACTTAGGACAGGCGCTGTATCGAAAGATACAAAAATTTGAGCTACAACAAACGTACCAAAATCCTAACAATGGAGACGTCAGAACTCAAACCCACATCATGTTTTCCTTAGCATTTATTCCGGCCAACGATGTGCAACGTATTTTTAAGGAATTTACTAAAGTGTCTCTCAGTGGTTTTTATTGCATATTATAATGCCATAATACTAATACTATTACTAAAGGTTACTGATCACAATGTTTTTTTCAGAAATGCTTCCAGTAATTCAATATTTTAAAAAAATTATAATGGTACCCCTGCGCTAGGTAGAAGGGAAGCTACAAGTCCTTTATTTCCACTAAATCTGCGGAATCAATGGGAAGCGGCTCTGTCAGGAAAACATAAGACCAATAACGTCAATGAGGGGTGGCATAAACGTTTCTGTCTGCTCGATAGGAAAAAACCAATCTAATTTGTACTCGCTCATGTCCGAAATTCAAACGGAACAAGCAGATACGGAAATTGTGATCACTGAAACATGGATACGAGTATTCGTGAAAAAAGTATTCGTGAAAACGCCGGATACCTAATCAGTGGGTAGATAAACTTATCAAAAAAAGTTAAAAAATACATAAAATACCGTAAATAACGAAGTTGACCATAGATAAGTCCAATAACCAGACATTGGATGCAGTGGGAAGCTGCTGGGCACATGCAAATAAGTATTATCATTAAAAACTGATATGTGAAAATATAATAAAAATATTCGTTCTCATCGACAAAAACTTCTAATTTGAGAGGTAAAGGTATTTGAAATGTTTGATTTTTAGTTGATATCCATGATAAAAAAATTGGAGCCACTACTGGAGATACAGCATAGCAACCACAGAATGAAAAGAACATCACTATAAGAAATTTATCAAGTTTATTTATGAAAAATGCTAAAACATAAAATAAAATTGTTACCAGCTGGATAATGTGTAATTTCAAAAGCTGTTCTAATTATTTTTGCAAGAATTCGTTGCCTTATTATATCATTGTTTTCGCATATTTGCATCATTATTATCAACATCCTTGTCACCTAAAAAAATTAGGGTAAAATTGGTCCATCTCCTCAAAATTATGATTTAATTTCAGGTAAAGAGAAATAACCTTATCGGAATTTATGATTAGATGGATATAAGTAAATAAAAAAGGGAGCATCTGGGTTATTTGAATGATGCATTCCCCCAAGCAACTAATGTTGATGTTGGCTTCTCTAATTTCATAGAATATTTTTATGCCCTAATAATGAAATCTCTTATTGAAGCAATTATTCATAACATCCCTGTTTAAAAAAAATCGCTGGATTTCCAGTTGGAAAATCGAGCAGGATTTGACTGGAATCTAGCTCGATTTTTGACTGGAAATCCAGCTCGAGTTTTGAAAATCCAGCTCGATTTTTTATCTGAAATCTAGCTGGATTATTGAAAATCGAGCGAAATTTCAGATCATAAATAGAGCTAGATTTCAGATCAATATTTCCAGTCAAATCCTGCTCGATTTTCCAACTGGAAATCCAGCGATTTTTTTTAAACAGGGATATCATATTGCTCACCGTACAAACGGAAGAAATGAAAAACAAGACAAAAATTAAAAATCTCCCAATCCAATTGACACATTTATTTTGACCCGGTAAAATGGGAAAAAACAGCATTAGTTTCATTTCAAGTGGAAATTTATGTAATTTTAAGTTTTCTATAATTCTTGAAAATACTTCATTATTATCAACGATTTTTTTGTACACCATGTTTTTGACAGAAAAAATTTCAAAGCAAAAGCTCTTTGATACTAATAAATGGGATACGACAGGCTCTTTTATATGTTGGTATGCATTAAAAATAACTGTTTCGTGTACTGCCCAATGAATAATTCATTTTTTTTGACAAACGCACTTGTTTATACATGAGTGTTGCTTCGACACAAATAAATTTTTTGTGCTACCCCAACCGAAAGTAACATTTCACTCCCGCTGAGCGAAATGAAAATGTTACTTTAGGCTGGGGGATTCACAAAAAATTGTATTTGCACCTATGTAGCGAAAAAAGAAAGTCTCAGAGCACGTGATCATCAGCCTCGGCTTCGCCTAGGATGATAAATTACACGTGCTCTGAGACTTTCCAGTTTTGCACTCCCTAGGTGTAAAATATATGCAAAATAAAAATATTCTATGGCCAACTCGACCTATGAGCAACGTAATGTTTATGAAAACGCAAAAGAAGAAAAATTTAAGTCGCAAAGTATAAAAAAAAGGCTCACGGAAAGTGGTGTATCTCAGTGGAAAATCAACTTTTCAAATTTTTAAAAAATACAATAGAAAGGGAAGGAAATATCCGTTTGAAAAATTAAATAGAAAAAGATTAAAGGTGTTAAAGGTTAAAATTACGCTGTGGATTTTATAAAGCCATGATCAAATACATAAATCTATTGCAAACAATTCAACGAATTGATGATTGTTAGTATTAATCCTCCACATAATTGAATAAAATAAATAGCAGTAAAATAATGATTTCCGTCTAAATAAAATTCAGTATGAAATGGCAAATATTTTACATGAGTTTGTTCCTCAAGAAAAATCCAATCTAATGTTTTGAAATCAGTTAATAGGTTTACCATGTACGTGAATACTATAGAACAAAAACAAACCTGTACAAAAAGTTTACCTATACAAAAATATTATAATTGATGTATAAAAAAATCGATTTATTTATGAATATCAATTTAAGCTCTCTCTTGAAGCTCCATTGAATCCAGTACTACCGGATGAATACATAACAAACATTCATTTTCACACATTTTTAGTAAAAAATATTGACATTATTTGCAATCACAACTCCTTTTCTTGATACAAGGCGTATAAAGATCGGAAAGCTGCAATGAATGATAATGACCGTTTCATGATCTATAAAAAGAAGTATTATTAAATCAATTAGTAATAAGATAATAACAATTCACGTACTTCACTAAACGTCTCATAATTCATATCTAATATCGGTCCAGCTCGTATGACTATTTTTTCATTGCTTTCGTCATTATCAATAATAAAATGCGCCTCGATTTTGGAGGATAATTGTACCAATTAATGTAATAGCTATCTCAAAAATTAAAAAAATTGTAAGCAATTTTTTTGGATCATTTATTTTTTGACATTATTAAGGTTGATTTCACCTCTGGATAAACAATTCATTATTGGCGTTACTAATTAATTGACTTGGAATGCAAATACAAAGGAGTGCAATAGAAAAAACAGCATTAGTTTATCTTCAAGTGGAAATCTATGTAATTTTAAGTTTTCAACAATTTTTGGGGTAACAGCTCATTCTTATCGACGATTTTTTTGTACACCATGTTTCTGATAAATTTAGAACTTATAGCAAAAGCCCGTTGGTACTGATATACGTTGTGCCACAGGTTTTTTTATTCTGTGGTTTGCGTTAAAAACAACTACCGCGTACAATGTCAAATGAAGAATTCAGTATTTTCACACGCGCTTTGGTTTATAAATGACTAGCGACCCCGTCGTGGTTTCACCCACGTTAGGTGTATAGGAAGAATGTGAAGATGCATTTACATAAAAAGAATTTAGACATTTTTGTTTTATGTGTATATGTGCATTTTTATTTATGCGAGTGCGTGTGGGTATACAATATTTTTAGTTGTGCCTGTTGGCGTGTACACGAATAAATTTGATGGTTTACCAACTCGTGAACAGGCCACGTAAAGTTTTCCGTGTGAGAAGCATGGAATTTCTAAGTCGAGTCCACAAATTTGCAATGATTGGCCTTGTACTTTGTTTATGGTCATTGCAAAAGCAAGACTCACGGGGAACTGGAGACGTTTAAAACTCGAAAGGCATATGAGTCGGGATCATTGGAATACGTGGCAGAAGAACATCAGTACCCTTGAATTTTCCATTTAAAATAGTAGCTTCGATGATATTGTTCATAAGTTTTTTAACTGAAAGTTTTGTAGCATTGCATAGTTGAGGTGGATTGATGTCCCTAAGGAGAATTATAGGAACGCCCACTTTTAATGTTAAATCATGCGGTGGCATTCCAGGCAGAGCGAGTGAATTCAATTGTAATTAATTGTATTGACATCGTTGTTTTTAGCTGCTAAAATAGTACGTTCGTGTATGAAAAAATGTGAAAATATGAATGTGTAAATGGAGCTAGAAAAATGAAAAATAAAAATATTAAAACAGAGCTAAAAAAGATGTAAAATCGAAAACTTGCATAGCAATGTGTATGAAAAAATGTGAAAATATGAATGTGTAAATGGAGCTAGAAAAATGAAAAATAAAAATATTAGAACAGAGCTAGAAAAGATGTAAAATCAATTAAGTATCATGCTAGAATTAAGAGCGAAGAGAGCAATACAAAGCAACGTACGAATGCAAAGCAATGTATGAATGTCAAGAACATTTTAAACGATCGATTGTTCTTGAGGTGTCTTGAGATTGTTTACATGTGCGTACAATATACGAATTTGTATCGGCGTATTAACACACTTATAACAACAAATGTAGAGTACAAATGAAGAGTGCGTGAAAATATGGTTTTCTTTATAACAATTGGGCGGGTGAGCGAACGAGCGAGTGAGCGAGTAAGCGCGAGGGTAAAAAACGAAAAAAATTCAAAACTCAAAAACTAAAAAGTAAATCGTAGGTTTAAAGTCATAGAAACCTGCGCTGTAATATAACAAATCCATGGTTAAAATTTGAAAGTGATCGGATGAATAGTTTTCGATACCATAAAAGACAAACAGACTTCAACTTTGCTTTATATATATGGATAGATAATAAACTTTTCGTAATTTAATGTTAAGTACAATACAGAAATATTTTAAACAATGCTTCACTACAATTCAGTTTCTTGCTGAATGCGATGATTGGAATGTGCAGTATTTCCAATTCTTTATAAAATTGAATGTCCCATCATTTCTTCTATTTTCTGGCATGGAAAACGTAGAGTTTTTTATATCGCAAGTCCCCCAACTTCATTAGATAATTCAGGACTTTTTGGTACTTCGTTTTAAAGAATGGAAGACTTTTTTATATTATGAAAAATTCCAACTATAATCTCTTTGAATTTCATAACACACCTACAAATTCATAAAGTTTTCTCACTCAGTCTAAATAAAATATGTCATATATGTCATATAAGTCTACGAAAAATCTAGTTAACAGAGCGAGAAATTCTAGTCAATTTTTTTAATGGTGAAAGTTTTTCTTGTGTGAAGAGTGCTTGAAGGATTTTTTTACAAAAGATGTAGCTAATTCAATAACTAAAGTTTTTTTTAATTTTACGTGAAATGAATAGTTAAGCGATGCATCACATTAAAATACTATGAGTTGACGCTTTTTCAATGTAAACATTTTTTCGCATTAAATTATTAGTGAACCATTATCATTTCATGCTATTCAAAGTAGTTCAATGTCATAAGAAAGTTACCAAACACAAGTTCTACAAGACTACATCACTTGATGAAGAGGAGAAATTATTTTAAAACTATGAACATGAGTTATGTTACATTCCTGGATACGTATTATCTATACCCACCATTCTGTCAAAAAGGATAGATTAATCTTTATCAAACTTAGTTATTACTTAACTAAGCGAGAGATCCATTCTTAACTTTTTCATTAATTCTTAGATGCAACACAGACGTTTAGGAGCTCGATTACTTTGATACCGGTGTAAGCCAAAATTAGATGTTGCAGCTAATTGAGAAGTTGGTATTATTGTGTATTAATCAAAGAAGGTTGATTTCAATTTCACATTGACTTTTTTGGAAAATATGAACCGACTGGAAACCAACAAAAAAATTTTTTTTGGCTTCCTGGTACCTAATTGTGAAGCCCAGTATGCTTAGTTTCATCATATGGGCCTGATAAGTCATTTTTATAAACATTTAAATTTAATTATAAGCGTTAAATAAGGAATAAACGATTAATTTGACTTCTCGCATTTATAATTCGATCATTCATCCTTTTGCCCGTCATAACCTTAAACATATGTTTTCAAAATTACATATGAAAAATCCAACTAAAGCTGACACGATACAATCTTGATTTCTCCGAGAATTTCACCTCCAAGAATTTACATGGAAATCTAACCAAAATGTTCAACAGGAAACTGAACTACTTAAAGAATGTAAACTTAGCGATGACAAGTTCTTATATCATGCTCCTTTTTTTGAAATAACGTGAACCCTATCTCGTATTATTTCAATCAAATAAACAATTTTCTTTGTATAAATTATCGCAAGTAATCAAATTGACCTAGCTCGAATCATTTTTGTGAACTTTGAATCACCATATGAACCAACGAGACCCATCGAGTGTATTTTTTAACCTTTGAATGTATAAGCAGTATAACCGAATCGACCCAGCTCAAGTAATTTGTCGAACTTTAAATCTGCATAAACGTAAGTAACTGAAGCGACTTAGCTCTTGTATTCTTTTTTCTTTGCATAGACAACCGTAAGCAATCGAATCAACTCAATTCATTTAACTTATTTGGCTATAACCGTATAAATCCAACAAGTGCCTTTTTTTTCTTTGCCTGGTGCCTTTTTGAATATGCAGTAGTAGATAACAAAATCGATTTAGTTTGTACAGTGAACATGCAATATTGCATATAGAAAACTTAAAGTACTTAGTAATTATGCGGTTATTCAAGTTACTACTTTTAATAGCATCTACTAAGATTCTGGGTCGCTTTACAAGGTTACTTATGGTTGCAGATTCATAGACAAAAAAATTAATAAGCATACGATAGTATAATAAGTATACGAAATATACCCAACAAAATTACCTATACTTGTTTATGACTTTAATGCCAAAGGAACCATGTTAACTTCTAGAATTATTAGAATGATACCTTTGCATACAAAATATAAAGAAACGATTTTGAATAAAGTACTTTGGATACAATAAAAATTAATGTAATCGAAGGAAAGGTTGGACTATACTTGAAACATAACTAAATTTACACTTTAGCATAGCTATAGTACAGTTTTATTATCATAAAAATTTAACCTTGTTTAATTTCTGTACTGAATTTTTAAAAGTTATTTTTATAATATCCATAACGATCCTAAATATTCTTATAGTTTTTATTCGTATATTGAAGATTAAATACTCTTGTTTTGAAGTCATTACGCAAAGTTTAAAATAATCACTTAGACTTTGCAAAAAAAAAAGACCAAGAGACAAAATTTTTCTAAAATCAAAAAAGAATTTCATTTTCAGCAAGTACCATTTAAAGTATAATCAACTAATCCTGACATTATTTGAAAAAATGACAACTAGGTAATGACTGTGATTCTAACCAAATATTTTTTACAGATTATGTAAAATAGAGACGTATGAAAAAATACTTGTGAGCTTCTGCAAAACATTACATTTCTCATTTCTTTCCTGAATCACATACTGCTTTCTATTTCTATTATGTCTGATAGGTTCATTTTATAGTTTTGAAGTGAGAATGAAAAACAACGCTAAATGACAGTTTGTCTGTATAAGACTTCACTATGTTACGTTTAATAAATTTCATAATTTAATAAATTTTATACGTTTTATAAATTTTAAAATGTATAAAAAATTGTTTTATTTCATGAAATAATATACAAAATATTGGAAATCTATCTTTGCTACTTGCATTATTCACTGCAACCGACACACTAGTATTGTCTTCTTCTATTTAAAGATTTTCGACCGATTATTAAATTACGATAGTATTTATCAAAATATGGGGGAGGAGTTGGGAGGAGTCTCTTAGGAGGATTGAATTTGGGAATCTGAATTGCATTTTCTTTCTTCTTTTGTAATCGAACATAAATAAAAAAAATTAACAAAATTATCTGCAAAATTATTGGACATCTAAATTTTCTGATAAAGCGAAGATACTTTGCTCCATTCTTTGACTCATTGCTTGTTTCGAATTTTTTTAATTTCTCTTCAACTGCCTTAAATATTAAAAATTTTTAATAAATGAATAAAAAAATTAACAAATAAAAAATAAACAAAATAATCCCAAATTCACTGTCACATTATTACCTCGTGCAACATCCTGTCAGATTCCTCATCGAATCCAAGTTTTTTCTCTTTCTCAAAGCATTCAATTGCTTGAACGTAGCAAATGTCATGTGCTGATTGAAATTTTTCATGCGTTAAGTAAGACTTTTTAGGTCCGCAAAATGTATTCATCAAATCTTCGTACATATCTACAGCTTTTAGCATTGCAGGTAAATTATATTTTACCTACAGCCAATTGAATAATATTCAATGTTAGGTTCAACAAAAAAAGGATCTCATCAGATTACTCACGTTCAAAGATTTTTTGACATTCATAAAATCCAGTCCCTGGTAGGATTTCACGCAATTTTTGAAATTTTCAAGTAGCGTAGCAGGTGTAAACATTGGGATAATCTTTTTGGTGTCGAGATTGTCTGGGACCAACAGCATCGGCACCAAATTTTTAATCTGTTGTTTGTAATCGTTTCTCATTTCCGATAAAAGACCATTAAGTTTGATATTCTGATCGATTCGATATCCAGTATGCGGCATAAGAAAGCAAGAATATTCAGAAAAATAATAATCTAGTTTTTCTTTTAAACAGATCAGCTCTTGATCTTGAATGTTTGAATCACCAAATGTGTGCAGCAAATAGTCACGACCCCCCTCGTCCCCATACTTGTACTCATGAGGGTAGGGCCAGTCGCGTACAAGAATTTTCAATCTGTTATAATAAAATAATAATTTTACATTCGTGTAGAATATACAGCAATTAAATGGAAATATTTGAGATAAGTATTACGAACCTTTGGCCAATTGTATCGCTGGATTGGTTGTCTGCAAGCTCTACATATTCCATAATAAAATGCAGTTGCTGCAAATGTTTTTTTCTGATACATTCGGGCAAAA
>CACVKI010146260.1:0-19739 GCA_902732785.1 Trichogramma evanescens
CGAGTCCGGATCCTTACCTAGAGTGAGAGCTAAAGCCAGATTTTCTAATAGGAATTATATTGTTCCACTAGTTTTTATATTATGTTACTATAAATGTAATAAGATAAAAGTACTTGAAAAAAATGGATACACATATTTCATTAATATAACTTTTCCGATGGTTATCGTCTAACTAATGAATAGCTCAAGTGGTAGGGAGCTGGACTTGTAAGCGAATGGTCACCGGTTCAAACCCAGGTCTCGGGGAACTTTTTCACTTCTGTAAAGTTAACCATTAAATAAACTCTCAATTATTACGTATATAATTTCGTAGTAAATAGTAATTTCGACGACTAATTTCAAATTTAAATAATTAAGGAAGGATTTTTTTTTATTTTCGATTTTACTTAGATTCTGAGGTGAGATCTGAGGTGAGATTTTGACACGAGATCTCACCTCAGATCTCACCTCAGAAGTTTCAGTAGGGGAGGCTAAAGTTTTCTTTCTATTACTTATTCATTATGTTATATACACAATGTTTATTACACATAAAAATACGAACCGATATAAATTAACATCAACCTTCATCAGCAAAAATTTTGGATTTTTAATGTGTTTAAAAAATTTAATTATTAATATAATAATTTTTAATAATTTCTTGCTATCCTTTATATTTAAAAAAAGTAACTCACTTAATAATCAAATTTAGTTTAATAAAATTATATAATTGACCCATGTGAAAATATCACTCTAGATCTAACTGTAGATCTAGTACCAGATCTAGACCAAGATATTGTGCGAGAACTTGTTGTGAGTCTTAGTCTTGATAATCGACACGAGAGCTTGTGCCAGACCTAGTATGAACCGAAACCACACCCGAAATCGAGACAATTCTAACGAGATTATGCGCTTATTGCATACATTTCAACTTGGATAAAAAAACACATTAACCAATCTGGAATTTTTTGTGACTAAATACAAATATCTGACCCTCGAATAAAAACGTAATTAATTTTGCAGTTGTAGAATAAATAGGGGTGACCATTGAAATTTAGGTTTTAGATGAATCTAACCAATTTAGTTACTGATTTCTTTACAACAACTTTGAATATTTTTCACTTTCCAGTTTATTCGCAATTATGAATTTTATTTTTTTTAAATTCCAATTTTATTCAGAACAAAATTTGATTAAAATTTTTAGAAACAAAATATAATTTTTCAAGTTGTTTTATTTTTCGTTATTTGTAACAAGTGAAAACCCTTAAAAAATTATTGGTATATCAAAAACTAGCCCTAAGCGATTGTTGAGGCTGGTTAAAAATTATTGGTGAAGTTAATAGCCACTATTTGGCGCATATAATCAAATGAGGGCTGAAAAAAAACCGAGGGTGCTAATTTATATTTTTTAATTAATTTACATATTTTATTTTTTAGCATATAAAGTATTTTAACGATATTATAATAAATAGGAGATATCTTACGATTGCATCATTCGTAGGATAGTCTGAAATTTCACTTGGAATACCACAAAAACAAAGGTTCACAAGAAGTAATAATTTTGATGATAACCAAACCAACTTCATTTTCTTTAAACCTTCCAAGGAAAATTAAGTTTTTTCAAATTATGTTAAAGAAGATCAAATGATAATCATGAAACATTTTTTAAACGCGGGTATGGCTTATACATAAAGCGTTTTTTATAATAAATTAAAATACGATGATATTAATAACATTGTAACAATTGAAGATAACACTTTTATTTGGGTAAACTTATTCCCTGACTCACTGTCACGCTTTGATCATCTGTAATAAAATGCTCCCACCACAATGAGTAATAAACTGCGTCATCTAAAAAACTTCAAGTTCGAATTGTTTTTTGAATTTAGTTTTTTTATGTTCAAATATATTAAAATGATTAATTATTATTATAAAATTATAGTATCTATACGCAGATAATATTTAATTTATTTAGAATTTTAAAAAATTTAAGCTGTTGATCAATTCAAAAATTTTCAGTGTAACATTTTTATTAATACATATTAATTTTTCAGTATTAAAGATAAAGAAAGTATTTAAGGATCTTAAAGTAAAATTTTAACTGCCAATTTTGTTTCTGCGAACTTGTTTATGACTTAAATAGTAATTTTTTAATACAAACAATTATAAATTTGAATAATCAAAAAATTCTTTTCGTCATTTCCATTAAATTTTCTATCGATATATGTTATTTATATTATGCAGTTCTTCAAATCGGCATTAATAAATGAAATACAATAATTAATAAATCCGTGTTCATTTTGCATCGAACATGTAAATGAATGAATTCTTTGATAAATTAAAAGTATGAAGATTTCAAAATGAGTTCAGTGATTTGTATTATATAGTTTTCAGAAAATTCGGACCGCAGAAATGCTAAAATAGATTACTTGCATTACATAAATCATTTAAAAATAAAGAATTGTTACAGTATACTTTGTAAAACAAATTCGTCTTGGCCCTCACTATAAGCTTATGAAGCACAATATTTTTTTCTCAATTTACCTCAATTCCTAATTAACTGCAGTTCATTAACTTCCACATAAACTGAAATTTCTGAAACTTGGTGCTAGCAAGATAACATTTCAATTTTATCATATGATATCTATCGAACGAATACGAACCGTACGTCATTTATTTATTTTTCGTGTTTGATTATTCACAGAGGAAAGACAAATTCTTAACATAGAATTGAAACTATTGGTATAAATACAGTAAAAGGAAACTAATTTCTAAAATTGTATAGTATAAGGGTTATACCTATTATAATTGCGTTAGGATGAATTTTTACCAGTTATCTGTCCAAAAAGAGGACTGCAAAGTAGTCCCGCGTATAAGCGCATATTCCACTACCTTGAAATATAATTAATTACTTCAGTCCTTCAATACCAGCTATATTTAGTATTGGCAAAGGCATAAAAAGAAATTTGAACTTAAACCACCTTAAAATTTTTAACTTCAACAATCTATGAATCCCTTACAAAAAAACAAAACTAAAAAGACATGGGCAAGTCGTCATCGGATCGTAAAGAATTATAAATGCAGCTGAAATTAGCGAAAAAATTTTCAAAATTGTTAATTTTTTGTTTGCCTTCTCCTCTTCTCGAATTTATTATGACTACGCGAGCAAAAAAGCACACTACTAGCCAGTTTGGTCAAGCAGCAAGCATGAACCCAACAAGTGTCTCCGGCTCCAGGGCCCCCCGAAAGAAGCAGGGAAGCTTTACTCGTTCCTTCGTGAATCGAAGACAGCGGAAGATGACAATTAGCTCGGGATCATCCACTGCCGGAAGATGGCCGGACATAGGTAGCTAGTATCGTTTTTGGTTTGACATAGGTATGACCTAAAGCAACCGTGTCCAGACAGATGTTAAGTAAGATAGTGATTCACTTCTCCATTTGTCCTCTTGATCGACAGTAGATGAGACGATGAGTCCACCGTCCCTTTGTCGAGCCCATAAACTTGTCATTCTTCTATAGTCTTCATACATTCTTTGGCCCGGGTAACTTCAAGGCGTCTTATAGTTTCGTGTGTTTATCGACGAGTATCGGTGGAATGCTGACATTTCAGAGGTACAGGCTTCGTGGGTACGAAATCTGTAAATCACGTGTAGGTAGGTGCGTCTGTGGGTTATGACGCTGCTTGACGGATATTACTGTCAATCTTTTCTGCATTGCTCCATATTCGCTCTCTGTGTCAGCCAAGGTGGGGAAGCGCGAATCGATCGAAGCTCTTCATACCGTTCTTAAGAGACTGTAAAGCACTGTTTTTTTAAGGGGACACACCAGTGTTTATGCCTATAAATGAAAAACATGAAAATTAAGGAATTCAATTAAAAATTTTTCGTTTCTGATGTTAAAATATGTTTTTATAGGTCCTTTAACAACAAAAAATATGTCTCTAGTTCCCCTTATTATTAAAAATCATCCATTATTCATGTATATTGACTTGTGATTTCTAAGTCATTTATCGCATGATTTTGAATGTAATATTTATTCAATTTGCATCCTTTAGGTCTCAAAATTTTTGTAATAGAATTCTTCTCCACTTAAGTGTAGCAGATTTTTTATTTAGTTATTTTTTTAATCTACTAATCTCCAAATATAGCAATAAGCGTTATTAAAAAAGCTATTTTTGTCTTTTTTTTTGTACTTTAGCATAAAAAAAATTTTCCAAGCCTTTTGTTTAAATTCTGTTACACTTAAGAGGAGAAGAATTCTATTACAAAACTTCAAATGTCATATCATCGAGAACATTTTTTGTTATTAACGAAAATGCGTTAGGTCTGCCGGAATATAGACGGTTTTCCCGTAATATCGACTTGAGAAACAAAAATCATGTTCAAGTACGACTGCTCTCTCCAAACAATTTTTTTCTGATACACCACGGTTCTAGCAGTTATGCAAATAGCAAATAGGGATACCGTAAAAGAGGATTGAGTCGACAAAGCAGATGTATATAGCTTGCGTCAACTGCCCTTCGGACCTCCAATGTTGGGCATCAAGCCCATCATGATACTCTTAATCTTATAGGCTTTATTGCTTACTATATTGTTGGGAATCTTAACCCGACATCGATATGCTCACAGCGGAGTACTATAAAGTACCGACGTGATGTTGTAATTACCGGCTCTAACGATAATTGTCTGTTCCGTTGCATCTCATAGCTGCCTCAAGCAGAAGCGCTTGCTTGCTTTAATTGACCTGTGTAGACTTCTTTAAGCACCGGCGAATTTGCCACGATGGGCTACTTCGTTCGAACGGTCACGCGGTTGCTGGTGCTTGAAGGCAGTTTCACCGATGTTATTGTTCCACTAGTAGACTAGCTTATGGCGCCAACGACCACCTCTTCCGGATATAGAGGCGTCGCAAGCTCTCACAACCACAGACATAAGCTCGACAACCAAATCTGTTAAAGAATTCGACTGAACCATCACGCTAGACTTTGCCCTTTGGCCGCCTGTTCTGGACTTTTTTCCACTTGCCATCATCAGTGTTACTGAAGTTAACAGTGCAGGTTTTTAGCTATGTGGCTCTAAGTATCCAAGGGACCAGCAACGAGATATATAGTTCAGTATTTACCCTGACCCCTCATATGCTTTTTTTCGGCTCTTTTATATAAGTACGAACATTTAACACAAGCTGAATCAGGCGCAGATGCAGGCAAACCAGACTGGCCAGATTAAGCACCTATCATATGGCGTTGTGAAGTACTGTTACGGTAGGGCATCATTTTTCCTAAAACACTTTTCCTAATCCTCCAGAAAGAGGCTATAACTGCAACATGTAGTGAGAGTCTGTGACTACTTACCTGCTAAGAGAGCTTTTCATGTAAGCTTGGCATGAGGTGATACCAGCTAAACACTCATACTCATACAATATCCTTGGCTTATCTTAAATAGACGGTAAGTAAGGTCCCTACATTTCAGTATTTTTTTATCGCATGTTTTTCGACTACCGCACCAGCCTCAAGTTACTACTATTTACTTCCTATTTGTAAACAAAAACGCATCTACATGCGCCCATTCCGTCTTATATTAGCAGTAAAACTGCATGTATTATGGGTTGGCGACTCCCTCGATGCAGTTCAGACAGCCTTCTTGTTCAACAAATCAATCACCATAGATAAAGCAACAATTGCATATTGTGAATGATCGTTCTTCATTAAGTTTTCCTCATTTGTCATGCTCTTAAATTATTGCAATGAACACACATTCATTTTTGTTATCATAATGATTGTACATTTATCGTTTACTTGCGCAACTAGTTGTCTGATTATAAATCTCACATAAATTTGCGCTACTCACTCGATTTCACTCATTCAGATCATTTTCTTTGCGTATTCGTTCGCGAGTTTTCAAGCTTAAAAACATTGATTTGCTTAATTGGTTTACCCATTATTCAGTATTAGATTCGACTTTATTTTTCTTCATCGTTATTTTTAAAATCTTATTTTACTTACTGCAACAAGGTAAATTAAGGTACCAACATAACGTTTTTTCCAGCACCATATCATTTATTTTTAGAAGAAAAAAAAACGCTTGTTAGATTTAAGAGCGCTAAAATTCTGGACCTTGTTGACAAGTATTACAAGCGTACCATATCGAAAAGCACACATCTCAACACTTTCAATAAAAAAGACATCATAAAAAATTTCAGCAAATGGTACATGCAGATTTTGACAACGTTTACTAATAATGAGTGATTTATCCTCACTCACTAACGCTCCTTCGATAATTTTAGAATTTATTTGAGAAATTTCTGATTTCGATTTCATAAAAGAACTACTATAATAGTTCTATATTATAGTGGCACTTATTTACTAAGTTGCATGGAACCTTGCTCCCAAACTTTTTTAGCGCCTAGGTGACGTACACTTCTTCAGAACATCAATGGTCACAAAAAAAACTTCGGGCGAGATGATTCAACCCTGCACAAACACTTGAACATAATTTAATTTTCATTTTGCATAATTTTTTTAAATGTCCATCGTAAAACTACTCATCGTGACCTATAAGCCGGCTAATCTCGCTCGGGGTTGTGTTCGTGACCATTAATGTTCTAAAGAAGTATTGCGACCTTGATACTCTAGCTGCAACGGTTCGAACCGTAAGTTACGATAGGTGCTCCAAAACACGAAAACGCCAAAAAAATTTAACACGCAAAGTGTACGAAAATGGCTCACGGAAAGTGCTGCATCTCAATGAAAAATCAGGTTTTCAGAGTTTTAAAAGTTGCAATGGAAAGAAAATAAAACTTCTTTTCAAATTGAATAAAGTTCAATTCAATTGAATAAAGTTTTTCGATTTAAAGGTGCCTATTATGAACCATTAAATGTTTTTATCTCGATATAGAAAATCGCAAAGTTAAAAAGCGTGTTTTATCAAGCTTAAATTTCATAAAAAACAAAAATTTCACATTTTGTTTTTAAACTTTGCGATTTTCTATATCAAGATAGAAGCATTTAAAGTAAAAATTGCAAAGAACAAAAAAAATATTTTTAGAATTTTTTGTGGACATTTTTAAATTTCGAATGTGACTAGCGCTCGGCTAGCGATAGATTTTTTATAAGATAGCAAATTAAGATTGTACATATGGAAACTCTATTACTTCGTTAATAAAAATCACACTGTTGTGCTTTACACAGCACGACTAGACTTGTACAACGGTACATTGTAAAATAATGTTGTTTTCTCCTAATTTTACCGATGCATGTATATTTAATAATGATTTTTTCCAGTTACATGTAAAGGTTTCATCTGAAGAGGGCAAGAATATCCCGTTGAAACGTGTTTATAGGTAAAGATGTAGAAAGAAAAATAGACAATATTTTTTAATTACATAATTTTTATTTACCATAAAAGTAAAAAACAATGGACGGATAGTTTTTTATTTTGCCATTTACAATATATAGTTTTTAATTTATAAAATAACTGAATGGACGGATTAATTTTTTGTACTACACAATTTTTACATTTTACATATAAAATAGAATGTAAAAGGACGAATTTTTTTTCATGATCTCATATTCAATTATAATTATGATTGAAGTGGAAATCTTGATTGAGATTCTTTCAAATGTTTTCTTTTCTTTTTTTGGATGTATAATTCAGCATAGAAAAGGATTCCAGCAATTAAACCAAGAATACTGCCAATTACTCCTAGTGCAAAAGACCAACCAAAATAGTTATTTTCGTGTCCAGGCATCCATCCGCTTTTGTTGCCATTCATTGCAAAAATAATTACTGCAATACAACCACTAATGCTTCCAAATATTTGTAGTAAAGCGATTATCATAATCAACCTCAAGTAGTACTTTTGTTCTGGATCATAGCATGTACTGTACAATACTATAAGGCCGAGCGATATTACACATGCTAAAAAGCAGAGCGTAGCAAAAAACTGTGTTGCAATCATGAATGCTGAAAAATAAAAAATTAAATATTGTAAATCACAAGTTGACGATCGAAAAACTTACATTTCTTATAAATTATATACAAAATCAGCAAATATCCGAGAAAAATGCATATTTACAAATAAATCTGGTGAAAATTCATCGTAAGATGCAAAGGACCCCGAACAATTAAAGCGTAAATTGAATTTCACTCGATTTTTCTAGAGATTGGGTGGTATTTTATTCAGAGCATGTAAAAGAAAAGTCTCTATAAGCAGAAAGCTTTACAATGCATATATCTTTGCATACAATGAACTAAATTTGCAAAAAATCTAATATTTATGTGATTTTTTCTAGCTTTCGTTATCTTATTTTCTAGTCTTTACTCGATGACAAATATATTTTCTTCTTAATTAAATAATACCATTTGGAAGTTCAGAAAAAATACATCAAAATCGTGTGTTATGTATGATATATGATTTTGATGTATGCTCCGCCGAGTGAAAAAATTGTCAAGCTTTGCTTTAAATCTTA
Source organism: Trichogramma evanescens (assembly GCA_902732785.1). NCBI lineage: Eukaryota > Metazoa > Arthropoda > Insecta > Hymenoptera > Trichogrammatidae > Trichogramma > Trichogramma evanescens. The sequence continues at coordinate 8,444 of CACVKI010146260.1, forward strand.
GCGCCGTAAATTACTCTTTCAAATTTTCAATGATTTCTTTTTCATCTCTGAAGCATCAAAAAGATCTGAAAAAAATGTTGAAATGTACCTTTATGCATTTTTTCAAATTTTTAGGGCCAGTAACACTTTCAGAATCGATAAAAATAGAAAAATGACGTCCATACAGATTCTGAAGGCTACGAGCGATGTCGGAGTCTAAAATCTCGTTTTCAGGACTATTTTTTCATGTACTATAACATACCAAAATTGCAGAAAAATCTGAGAGCCTCGTCCGCAGGTTTATTTGAAAAATTCTGAATTGACCCAGATTTATTTTTTAATTTTTATTTTGTTAAATATAAACTATTTTACCCTTTTATATGTATAAGTCTGTATCTATGTATGTATGTATTATTATTGTTATTGTGTCACACGATGATGTGTATTTAAACGTAACTGTAAGCAGGCGAGGGTCTGTGTGTATCAACCAGCGGTGTCTCGCGGACACCGAGAGCGTATTATAGCGACAATAGCGATTTCTAATTATTATTAAATCTCTTTTATAAGCAAGCCTCGTGTAAGTTTCTAAGTATTTCGCCCTTAATCAAACCATTTAACAATTTTGTCACTAGTTCAACAACTTACGCTAAAAGTGGATTAAGGGGCACATAAACCTTAAAATCGAAAAAAATTTTATTGTAATTTTAAAAAGTACTTTTCCTCCCCAATCCGTAGCATTATTTGAAATTTTAAAAAGTTCATTTTTTACTGAGATAAACCATTTTCGTTTGTACGTACACGTTTTGCGTGCTAAATTTTTTCCTCTTTTGCGTTTTTTGGTGAGTCGTATTTTTGATCACTTCGAACAAGATTACAGTTCGGGTGAGACGACCCATGAGTCACCCTGCACAGACAATCGAATGCCATTTATTTTTCATTTTACGTTATTTTTCGTAATGTTTACCATAAAACTACTCATCGGAAGCAATCTGTGGACTCGATCTGTCTATGCAGGGTGACTTATGGGTCGGATCGTCTCGCCCGAGGTTACGTTTGTGACCATTGATGTTCTGAAGAAGTGTACGGGATCCTAGTGCTGTAGCTAAAAGGGTTCGCACTGAATCTTGTTCGAAGTGATCAAAAACACGACTCACCAGAAAACAAAAAAGGTTTACAAAAACGGCTTTATTTCAGTTAAAATTTAATATTTTGTTATTTTGAAAAATGCTGTGAAAAGGGAAGAAAAAATCCTACTCGAAAATACAATACAATTCTTTTTTCTTTTGAAGCTATGTTTATGCTCTTAAAAGATCGGCAAGGTATATGTGCAAAATTACCTATCAATTTTCACTTTTTTAAATATGGATAAATAATAAAAATTCTCTTAGACATGCTTAAAGACAACTTGTGGGTGGAAATTTTTTTAAAAATCGTTATGACTTTGGCACATTAGCAATCTTCAAATAGAATAAAATTGTAAAATTCTGCAAAAAACGACTGATTTTATCAAAATATAGTGTAGAGTCGTTTTTTTTTTTTACTGGCTTCCGGGTTTTCTCTTGTCAGGTAAAAAATAGCTAAAATAATACCCACTCTTCAGTAGTTAAGCATCAGTAAACAACTGATCGTAACAATACTCACTTCTTTAAATGAAGATATTTATGTTAATATATATGAAAATTATTTGGTAACATTTTGAAGTATGACCATCAACTCAAATATCTCAAATATCATTTACTTAGTTGAAAATATAATCTTAAGTTGAATAAGATTTTTAATGGTACAATGGCTATAAGACTTCTTTGTGATTACGAAAATAAAAATGTAAAGTATAAATACCAGTCAACAAAAGTTTCAGCTTAGAGGATGGCAAAGCTAGCCCAAAAAAAGAATTTTTAGTCCGGTCTGTCAGAAACTTTTTTTAAATACTTACATAATAAGTTCTATTGCGCCCTTAAGAATATCAAAATTAATTTCGTCATCAAGTTTGATAGAAAAATATTTAATAAAAATTTTATAAAAATGATATTGAAATTTTTTTTTGGCTGTCTTCAACAACCATTAATATCATTAATTCAAAAACCTTTTTATTGCAGTTATTTAAACAATGCAATATTTTGCATCACAAAGAATCAATTGATAATTAATTAATCTACAATTATCATATCCATATCAAATGCATTTTAAAAGCATAAAAATAATACTGTAATAATCCAATATAAACTGTGATAATCCTTTCTTGAAATTGTAATAAACTTTTGAACTTACTATTTTCAAACAACGCTTGGCACAAATGATTAATGAATGGATGAATGAATGAATGAATGATAATTGAATGATTTTTTTGAAATATCATATCTTAAAATATAACATATAAAGTTGCAATTAATATTTTTAAAAATTTAAGTATAAGATTGTTTTTAATTTTCCCATGATATCAAATTTTATGCATGGTAAAGCATTTTATTATGCCTTGGCTCTCTATTTACATATTTTGTATAAAAAGTATAGCTTTAGTCAAACTAAAATAACTGTGATAGTAGAGAAAACTGTCAGAATCTGAAACCCTCACTTTTATACAGTTAAAATGAATTGAAAAAATCATTTATTCAATTATAGTTATTAATTGAATCAAATGAACTCAGTTTCAAATTTCAAAATTTTCAACGAATAAATATGATATGCTTAATAGCATCGATTTTTAGTGACATATTATATATTATATCATTATAATATATAAAAATTAATGTATGCCAAACATGAATTATGGATAATTTGAAATTATAAATATTAAAAAAATACTTACGTGGTAATAGAAAGCCTATTAATTCTGAATATCCTGTGGTGAAAGGATCATAAACCCATCTACAACCAGCAAAATATCGTTTTGGTGCATCTGCCCTGACAGGATCTGGCAGTGATTTAAAACATTGTCTCCATAAACCAATTGTTTCAAGTCGAGAGTTAGTTATCCTTGGATCACTGACAACCCAAGATGATGTAAAAAAAGCTACACAAATGCAAATAAATCCAACTGAAAATATCCCTATCCCAACGTTACCAGCTAAAGATCTTTTCTTCATTTTTACAAATTTTCTTAATATTGGGTATATTTCAGTACTGAAGTTTTACACTTTTAATTACAATCAACTCTGTCACTGCACAAAATTAGTAATTCATTTTTATAACTAAAATGATTCTCGAATTTTATAAAATTACTTTGAGCTCAATTTGGATAGTCTTGCATGGCTGTCAACAGTTCAATGGAAGTAATAGTTACAGAGTTTACCACGCCCAAGATTGAGTTTGTACCAATTAGCCCCTCAGAGCATGTTTACATATTATATAAAAGCCATGACACGAGCAATCCTGAATCTTTATAGTTCAAAAAATGAGGCAACAAACTTGTAGCGAGTCAAAAGGTTTTCTACAATGACTGTTTAGTAAGATTTCGTCTCCTGCATTACAGACCAAATGGCTTGTTCATCCATATTTCAATCAGCCATACATTTATAAATTTAATTGAATCCAACCTAACTTCAATTTTCTAACTCAGGTAATAAATTAGCTTCGTACTGATAAATGATTTTTTCCGTGCGTTAGCACGCTAATAATGTATAGTTTTCTAGTCTTGCAGCAGTAAAAAGTAAAGTGGGAGTTTTTTTATTTTTTTTATTTATTGTAAATCACTATACATAAGCGTTCAAACTTTGCTCAATTGTTTTTTAAAATTAAAACAGAGTGGGATTTCAAAAATTAAATAGATGAAAATATATGATTTGTGTATTTTTCATTTTTACCTTTACCTTAGGTCTAGTTGAGAAAACTTTGTAGCGAGCTGAATCACGAGTCACGACTGAAAATTCACATTTGAATCTCATGTGGAAAATCACGCATGCCAAATGAACCCCGATCAATGTCCCTCATAGATTACCATGGTACTTGCGAGTTACCAAATAAAATGGAGGAAATTTTTTTTTCTACCAAAAAAATTTCAGGAAAGATTCGAACTAGGCACCTTTAGAATAGAATTCTTCAAATTGCCACAAGTTTTTCCAGATACAGCGATTTCAAGAAACATAATAATAATTAACGTATACCTACACGAATTTCATAATTTCAAAGTTGCGTTGAAATATAGTGTATAATTGAAAAATTATTTTTAAAAAGTTTTCATTAAATTTTAAGCAAGATTTATAGGAAAAAAAATTCAGCGACACAAGTGCTGGAAAATCCAGCAAAAAATCCAACGAAAAATAAATAGCTGAAAACACAGCTAAAAATTCAGCTTTATATTTGTTACAGGAAGCTTATTTGTTTCGAATTATGTTAAGGACTTTTAGCACTTCAAAACAGCGTTACATGGATTTTCGAGCTTTCTGTTATTTAATGTGCAGATTCTCCTCAGATTTAATATATATTTATGCGACGTGGATTATACATACACGAATCGATTTCTCATAAATAAAGTCATATAACATTTACATAAGTTGATTTTTTAAATATCAAAACGAATTTTTATATTAATATTGAAAAGAAAAAATAAATTGAGGGCGTAGCTACTATACGGTATGGTATTATCCACACAACTTTATTAAACGCTAATTCCATGTTTCTCGTTCCTAAAGTCTCAAAGCATTTTTCATATATATGGCTCAATGATAGATATTTTGATGGAAATAGAATAGTCTTTTACGTTTAAATTTAGAATTTTAGTGTACATAAAATAAAATATAAATTGGTGTATAAATTTTCGAGCTCTGTGTGATTTACAATAAAATAAAATGTTTATAGTATCTCTGGATGAATCTAGAGCTCTAATATTGTAATTATATCATATAAAATATCTTAAAATAAGGTACTAAATTGAAAGCTTTTGACAACTATTTTTGTAAATAACAAACTATAATTACTTGCATAGAGCATGAATTTTTCAAATATTCCCTGCAACAAATCAATATGAATTGGTGGTTTATTAAGTATAATAGTATCTGAGTACAATGATGTTATTTTTTCTGCATGAAAAAGATATCATTTTGTTTTGCTGTCATTTCCATTGATTAAATTTTGTGTTTTTGCTCGATTTTTATAATTTTTGAAGTATGCATTTAGTGTTTACTTGAAAAAATGTGTTATCAATAAAATAATATCTTTACTGCAAATAATTTATATTTGTGCTTTTCATAAATGATACTATTTAATCCAATATTAGATAAAAATATGTGACAAATAATTATGTTAGATTGAATTTTCTTAATTTTAGTCCAATTTATGTACCTAGTTAATGGTCACCTGAGTTTGCACTTGAATATAAATATTTAAAAAATAAAAATAAATGACTGCTTCAAAGTTAAGTAATTGGCACAAAAAATTTCTGTCTATGCCAGATTGACTAGTAATTAAATCATTCATGCTATATTTAAGAACTACATAATTGTGATGAAATCATTTGCAATAGATGATCATATTGAAATATTAGTTTTATTTTTTTTTCACTTGTTCAGGCCCATACAGTACAATCAACAATTCAATAGTCAATTACTTAATAGCCATAGAATTACTGTATTCTTAATTGTTTATTATTAAAGGTTTATTTATAAAATGTTTATAAATTATACATGGATAGTTTATGAGAATTTCACGCCAACTTATCATTTAAGTCCTACATAAAATGCATATGAAATTCAAATTAAAAGATTAGGTAATTTATGAAGTCCGGTTTTGTGATGAATTTACATTAATTATATAAATAATTTCCAAATTACATTTTTCTTGCTTGAAATTAGTATTGAATCATGGAGAGGAAAATGGCTAGTTTTCAGACATTAAAGAATCACTTGAAAAATCATATGAAAAAGTTAAATGAGGTATATTCATAGAATAAAAAAAATTACTAAAAAATTTCACTTTATTTTAACTGATTATGTAAAGCTTCCTATTGTTTATTATTATTTATATCAAGTGAAAAAAATGCATTAATTTTCATAAGAATTATCCTCGCAGATTTCGTGAAAACCGCGTGAATAGTGCATGGATTACACGTGTAATATGCGTAGACAGTTTTTGAAATAAATCTGTCAAGATTTCCCCGTGAAAAAGGATACAGGCGTGGAATCCATGAACTTTTCACACGGAATATGCTTGGTTAGTCCTCGTGGAAACATTCCCTTATAAAAATTTCCTATAGGACTTTTGCAGGAATTTCACGGGATCCTATTGTTTTATAAGGGTTTTTTTTCAGCATGCGTAACAATCACAAAAAATACGAAAAAATTGAATCTATTGTAAAAATGTTTTTAATTTTCTCAAATGAAATCTTACATGGTTTTTTCAGTAGGGATATAAATATATGTACAGAGCAATTGAAATTGAAAACATATAAATTTATTTACTTTTCAATTATCTTGGAATATCAGCATTTAAATTTTCCTCTTGATTCGAAAAATGTGATTAGTATATAAATTCTAACAAAAATATCTAGAAGATATATCAGGAATGTTGTACCGTTTCGACTGCAAGATATGTTCTGCAAAGCATGTTGGCAAACATTTCTTGCAGTGTTTAGTTTATAACGGTTGGTCGTAATATTGTGTTCATTTGATTGTCCTAACCGCTAGTTGCGTAGCAGCGGCAAAAAGAGGTTGAAAGAGACCCGAAGGAGAGTAACCGCGTGAAAGAAAAAGTTACAAAATAAATGCAGAAATGCTGTCCACGGGTGAGGTCTACTATCGTCGCACATTAAAAATAACGAGGTTCATGACATATACTGAACCATTGTAAGGGTTTTGGATCATGAGTGCTAACTATACGAATAACAGACTAATTTCAGAAGTGTGACGCTGTACCTTGAATTGATACCTGCCAGGCAAAGTCTAAATAAAATGGAGGATCATTTTCTATTTAAACCGCGATTGCTAAATACTTTGGTACGTATTTTCTTAGAAAACTCGCGAAAAATTATTTTTATTATACCTAATTGAATAGGAGCATCGAAATGATGATTTCCTTATGCAATCTTAATTTAGGATCTCGGTAGCTCAGATGGTTAGAGCACTCGCCGGCTAGAGGCGATGTGTCGCCGGTTCGACTCCGGTCCGAGCTCATATTTTTTGGTCGGTGTACAACAATTAAATTAAGATTGAATAAGGAAATAATCGTTCCGATACTCCTATTCAAGTAGGTATAATAAAAATAATTTTTCGTGAGTTTTCTAAGAGAATATGTATCAAACTTTTAAACAATCGCTGTTAAACAATCGCTGAAAACTGATGCCATTATTAGGAATAATAGATTTAAATCATCCTAATATGCACGAAATAATATATCCAGTTAAAAAGTTACGCTAAATTAAAAAATGCCCTATATGAGCCCTCTATCAGATCGATCAAATACGGTCAGAAGGGCTTAAAACTAAGATACTATCAGTTTTGTAGTGGTATTATAAAATAAAATCGAAGCCAATCATAAAACTTATATATTTTTTTGAATCATTTTGTCCCCATTTAGTGATAATAAAAAGTTTTTTATACTTGAAATAAATTATCTTTGACTTGCATAGTTATCTTTGTATAAAAAGATTTTTCAGAAAAACTATCTTGCATAGTTATAGTAATAGTTTAAAAAATTTTTTAATAATCTTTTCAATCAACGAAAAAGGTTGAAATCATTATTCATAGATTTTAAATGTTTCAGAAATTGGATCTAATCAGACATGATTTAAATATTGAAAATAACATCACGATGAAGGTAAATTATTTATTGAAATTTTTAATTTATTTATTTTTTTCTTTTCATTTTTGTATATGAAATTCTAATATTGGTTAACCAAAAATCTAAAAACCACTGTGTACAGTCGAGATCCTTTCCTTGCGTCTGAATCTCGTAATTATGAAGATGGAAATACAAGAAAATAAGTACAAACAGTTTTAAGAGAGAAAATAAATAAAAAAAAACTTTCTTTATTGAATGTTGGATTTCGTATGTGTGTTAGCTCTGAGCTAATGAACCACAGTGACGGCCAGTGGAAACGACACGCACGTAGAGTCAAGCGTGCGCTTCACACGCCCTCTAGCACGATACCTTTCAGCAGTGACTTCGCGCGGACGAGTCGATATAACGGTAATAAACAATAAAACCCGCAAAATACGTGCGTGCCGGCCGGTGGTTTGAATAAAATAAAAATTCCTCAATAACATTACGTGAACCGCGATGTATCGCATCCACCGACGCGATGTATAGCATTAAGTATTGCTAGCTGACTCTACGTGCATGCATTTATCTTCAGGAACACAATTTTTATGATTCCAGTTGCAAAAAATCGCATATATTATCCACGTGGATTAGCTATCCATGAGGATTAGACATGGATACCACGCAGATCGGACAACGATTCCGCGTGGATCACACATAGATACCACGTGGATTATACTTAGATTAAAAAAAATTCTAAATCGGTGGTTCTCCAACCCTTCGGGGATCTTAGACTTGTTTCGCGAGCCGGCTCGAAGTATCCGTGAGTCTTTGTCGGTGAATCGTCGTTGACAATTCATCATCGTAGATTAATCAATTATCAACCTGGAAATGTTAAAATCAACGATGACTCACTGACAAAACCTCGCGGATACTTCGAGCCGGCTCACGAAAAAAGTCTAAAATCCCCAAAGAGTTGGAGGACCACCGACTTAGAATTTTTTTCAATCCACGTATGATCCTCTTGGTATCTATGTGTAATCTACGCGAAATCTTTGTTCGATCTGAATGATCGTGAATGCAATTTTGCATGATTTTGAATGCAATTTTTCACCAATCCTGATCCTTGGGGTCTCAAAAGTTTTGTAATAAAATTCTTTTCCACTTAAGTGTAACAGAATTTAAAGAAAAAGCTTGGAAAATTGTTTTCATTCTAAAGTACAAAAAAATGACAAAAATAGCTGTTTTAATAACGCTTATTGCTATATTTGGAGATTAGTAGATTAAAAAAATAACTGAATAAAAAATCTGCTACACTTAAGTGGAAAAGAATTTTATTACAAAACTTTTGAGACCCCAAGGATCAGGATTGGTGAAAAATTGCATTCAAAATCATGCGGTCAATGACTTAGAATCCACAAGTCAATATACTCCTTTGATGGATGATTTTCAATAATAAGAGGAACTAGAGACATATTTTTTGTTGTAAAAGGACCTACAAAAACATATTTTTACATCAGAAACAAAAAATTTTAATAGTAATCCTTAATTTTCATGTTTTTCATTTGTAGGCATAAACACAGGTGTGTCCCCTTAAAGTTTTCAAAATTTGAGTAAATGGTGGAAATGCATAAAACTGCTTATCTCCCCAAGGAATGATAAAAGCATCTGTTGCATACGCATCAGGATCTTGATGCCATGAACAATGTGTTTGACATTTATTATTTATTCGTGATGCGAAAAGGTCAATATCGAAAGAACCAAAATTATCTGTTACTTTTTTATATGCGAAATCCGCAAGTTGCCATTCCGTGTCTATATTTTTTATTTTAGACGCCGCATCTGCGTCTACATTTGCTTTTGCCGCAATGTAAGATGCAAATATCCATAAATTTTTTGATTCACAATACTTCCATATATCGCGGGCTAGTTCATTAAGTTTTTTATGCTGGACGCCATCCAGCTTGTTGACGTATGCTATAGATGTTACATTATCGCACCTTATTAAAACCTCGCAATCCGTTAAATCTTGCGTAAAATATCTCAATCCAAAATTAATCGCCTTTAGCTCAAGACAGTTAATGTGTAGCTTTCTTTCTTCCTCGCTCCAAAAACCTCTTGTAATTTTTCCATCTGCATAGGCCCCCCAGCCTGACAAGCTGGCATCAGTATATATTTCGATTTGATACTTTCCGTATTTGATTTGGTTTTTACCGAATTGAGCCGCTCTTTTCCACCAGTCGAAATCATCTTTCAAATAGGCTAGTATTATGATTAGTTTGTCGTAATCATTCAATGCGAAAATTAGTGCCAGATAACGTTCTCGTTCAAATTGTTTGCAGTAAAGTGAGCTGTATGAAATAGCATGCGTACAAAAAACTAGATAGCCGACAAATTCTGCGAATCTTCTAATGGAACAAACTTTTACGTTTGAAAATTCATTTAAAAGTTTTCTCAATTTTTCCCTTTTTTTCTGCGGTTATTTCGATACACAAATTATTAGTATTAATAATTGTGCCGAGATATTTACAAGTTTGCTTGGGTGTCAATTGACACTTCTTATAGTTTATTAAAAAACCTAGGTTAGAAAGAAGACTTATAGTTTCTTCGATATTTCTTAAACAGTCTTCGTACTTTGGCCCAATACAAAGTATATCGTCTAAGTATATACAGGATAGGTAACCTTTTGATCGAATATGATTTATTACTGGTTTCATCAACTTGGTAAATATCAGTGGAGCAAGGGAATAACCGAATGGTAAGCACACAAACTCATATAAAATACCCGCGAAAGAAAATCTGAAGAATTTTCGGCTTTCGTTACTCATTGAAATGGAATGGAAAGCATCTTCTATGTCAATAGTTCCTAAATAATAATTCTTTCCAATGAGCTTTTCCACCGTTTTCAAATCTTCCATTTTAAAATGGGATTTGTCTACGAATTTATTCAAGTGTTTTAAATTAAGGATACATCTATGAGATCCGTCCGGCTTTGGCGTTAAAAAATATGATGAAACTATTTGGTCTGCGTGTGGCTCGCACGTTTCAACGACGCTTTTTTCTCGCAGTTTGTTTATAGCCTTCTTTACGTCTTTTTTCTCTGCGATTGAAAAAGAAGGCTCAAAATTTTTTGATAATTTTTGCGTGGGTTTTTGGTTAACCCATTAAGTCCCAAGAGGAGGTTTTTTTGACACTCATTTCGGTCGCTGTATTTTTGATGAAAATGGGGTCAAAAAAATATACGAGTAGCCTGTTCTTATGTAAAATTTAACGCCCTTTAAGAATCTTAGCTCAGATTTTCCAAAAAATGATCAGGTCAAAAGTTATGGTTGATTTTATCCAAAAAAACGTGATTTTGGAAAAAAAATTTTTTTTATTTTTCGATTTTCCAAACGGAAACCATTTAAAATCTCAAGGTTTTCGTACAAATATCGCATCCTCGATGTCTTAACTAAAAGTTAGCGGGGTTCCGATTGCAAAGATAATTGTTTAAACAAACAAAATGGCGGTAGAACAACGAAAAAATAAATGAGAACTTCTAGAATTTTTACCCAAAAACGAAGGACTTGAGAAAAAAGTGGATTTTCTTACTTCATTTTCTCCAATCGGAACCCCGCTAACTTTTAAT
>CACVKI010146262.1:2965-37637 GCA_902732785.1 Trichogramma evanescens
CGCTGAATTTAGGTTGGCAACGCAGCCGTAAATGATAAAATTTTGTTTTGTATTAGAGCAAAAAAGAGAAAAAACAAGTGAGATAGTGTAATGGTTTTCATTCATTTGTAATGCGAGCAAACAAATCAATCTCATCGCGATTTCGACTCAATTTGCCACTTGTGGAGAACTTTGTATGTTCTGAGAGGAAAGTAGAAGTTATCGGCTTTACATAACTTTGATTTAAATGTTGAATGTTGAATGTTGAAAGAATATTTCATCATTTACGGCTGCGTTGCCAACCTAAATTCAGCGCGTCTTAACTTTCTTGCCACTTCGTTTGAATGAGCTACCTTTTTGCTTCTGCGCTCGAGATAGATACCTTTTTGCCGCTGCGCTCGAGATAGATACCTTTTTGCCTCTGTGCGCGAGTTAGATACCTTTTTGCTACAGAACTGAGATAGATACCTTCCTGCGCTGGGGCGACGACATTCGCGTGAACTGCACACATACGCGCGGCGTGTTCGCGGAATGGAATCATAAATGCGCGCGAGCAGCATCGAAGCTTTGAAAAATAGGATATGGATTTTTTGACAGCTTCGTTACGCGCGCCAAGCGGCTAATAGGATTAAATTCAGCTCCAGCTTCCACTGCTGCCGATGCTGAGTCGGCCCAGGGGCTTTATTCCCCGTTTTCAGACACGGTGAAAAACTTTTTTGTCCGCTCGCGATGCGTGTGGTGGCCACCGGGGAGGATAATAAGCGCCGCGCCGTTATTACAAAAAAAAAAAAAAAATCCAAAACTTTTGACGCGTGTGTATATTTCGAAAGACTAATGGCTATGTTTTTTGGACAATAAAAAGCAAAAAAAAAAAATTCGTCCGTGTCCGTCTCTCTGCGATGAATAGAAAAAGGGATATTTAATAATCGCGCCCGCGCGCGCGCGTATACGTGACACGCGCTGATGGGCGTATATTGTATCGATAAAGCGCATTTGATTGTTTGACGAAATTAAAAACTCCGCGCGGCGATCGTGCGTGCGCGCACACGTATACAGACGCGCCGCGCGCGAATCAACCCATATTGTCGCGCGCGCAGCGAGTTTTACCGTGAAAGACGACAAAAAAATAAAAATAATAAATAGTAGCGCCGCGCGCGCGATAGTCCGGTTGTCACTGCGCGCAGTTTTTTTTTTACGAGCACACACACGTCTACGCGTTATATAGCATAAATACAAACGATTGAGCGGGGCAAAAAAAATCATAAAAATTGATGGATATAAGTGTTTGCTCATGGGTCGTACGCAAACACCATTTGCCTCGCTCGCGCTCTTACGCGCGCCTGTGTACAAATCATTTTTTGCCTTTACCCGAGATCTCGATCCGTAATATTAAGAGACGAGCTATAATACGGATATCAAGAATTATTCGCTGCGGTAAAATAGCGTAGTTAATTGCCTACGGATCTTTACAGTAACGAGCGTTAGGGATATAAATTTTTAGATTATTTATCTCGAGAGAAGAGATGGAGGGTACAACAACAAAAAATGAAACGAGTCTTATACTTACGAAGATAGCTGCAATAAAATCTATTACACTCGTGTCTATATGCGCATCGCTATTAAGACTAATAAAAATAATGGAAACTTACGCTAAGTAGCCCATGAAACGCAAGACGTTTTTATTCCCCCACCCTTCCCTCTTTTTCTCTTGTATTCGAGTGTTTTCTCGATCGCGGAAATACCCTTTTACGTCGATGAGAGCATATGCCGCGCTGCACTCGTGCGATAAACCGAGTTGAAAGTGCATGCGTAAATATTCATTGAAAATCGGCCGGCAACTTTACCGTTGCGATATAAGCGTAATTTTAAGATGAATTGCCCGCCGCTTTTCAACGGCTTATATAGTCTGTTTTTTTTATTACAAAGGTGAAATCGATATATAAATACAAAAGGGTATAGGTCGCCTTTACGCGGCGATGCCCACGCGCGTCGATCGCAGCAGCCGCATCCAGCTCGACGCGTATACATAAAACCGTACGCTGCGCAAGTCGTTTGCGGAGAATAATTTATTAAATCACGCGCGTTGCACCTTATCGTTCGGGACCTTTATGGTACCCATCTCTCTCCTGCACGAGCGTATATATGTATAAAATATCCCTCGTATACATACATGGAAAAAAAGGGGATTATGATGGATTATACCCAAGCGAAGCTCGAGCTGTGCGCGCATGAAAGCCCGCCCAGTATATATGTATAATAATATATATAAAGCGAAATATAACGCTTTAATCGCATCGCTGCGTCCCCTCTTTGGTCGCTGGCTCTCGTTATTTTTTTTTCGTCGGAAATTTCCGCGGAACTAAGCAACTTTGCGCGAGAGCAAAAAAAAAAATAAGAGAGACGAAGCTTTTATTACTCGACGATTATTCAGCGATTTATGTATGTGTCTGTGTGACGATGATCATTCAATGAAGCGTGGATTTGACTAACGACCTGGAATTCATACTTATCTCTCTCTCGTTTCCTCTGTTGCAGCCAAACTCGACGGCGTCAAGACCTACATGAGAATGAGGCGCGTGCCGAATCATCTGCAAGTCAAGGTCATCAAGTGGTTCGATTATCTCTGGCTGACGCAGAAGTGCTCGGACGAGGAGAAAGCCGTCAGCTGTTTGCCAGGTCAGTCGTGGATAATTTTTTAATTTTTTCTATACATTATGTGTCAAAAATGACGATCTTAGTATATTAGGCAGGCATAAATCTTGTTATCTAAGACGTTACCATTTTAATTTTTTTACTCACTGCGCATGGTAATAAAAAGAAGAAACCATCGATTTTTTTTTACATAGAATCCAAGTTGGTCTCGTGGCTCGGCCAAACTTCTGATATCTCTTTAACAGCTCGTAAAGCTGTGAGCTCGCACAAACGACTATATATCGTCTTCATATAGCGCAAGATCCGCACTAATAAATTTAAGTTGCAAAAATCTTTTTAACATAATCCCTTACTATTAGACCTCTAGTTTATGGCCTACAAATAATAACAAAACGTTTTAGAGCCCGACGACAGATGTCTAAACCTTGTCCACAATTGCAAATACCTATTTTCGCCGATTTTTCACGAGTAACTCTCGAACATTGCCTAAAGCTCTCATACCGTAGGAAATAAAGTCTAAATAAAGTGAGCGTGTGAGTAAGTGTCATAAAATGGTATTTCGTGTAACGAATGAGGAAAATTGAGAATCGTGCACGTATAATTATACTACAGTATAAATCGAATTCAATAATAATGCAAGGGTCAAGATTTCGAAAATTTCGAGTCTATTGTATATGCAATACCATTTTGAATGACAAACATGTAATAACATAATCGTCGAGGGGCAGCAATCAGAAGTAAAACGTTTTTATTTCGAAAACATGAAACAAATTGGAATAAACTGAAGTTAACAGTAAGTGGAAAAAATACGCATGAAAGGAATTATAAAATAAATTTGATGATGATTATGTTACTGTAAATTTTATTTGTTGATCTAGTTATGAAAGTTTTTAATCATCAAATTATGCAAAAAATAATTTTTTTTTTCTACTTCAACTGAATAATTTTTGAGGAAAAAATGTAGAAAAACTAACAATTATAGTTTTAATATTTTTATGTTCTCCGAATGACGTACAACTTTTATAAAAAAGTCACGTTTACAATAAAATATTAGCTTATAAATACACTCGACTAAAATATTCTGATATTCTTAGGAAGTTTCGATCTTATTAAGTTTAATATTCAAGTTGTATTAAGGCGACTCGTACACCTTAGAATTGAATTTTTCTTCATTTCATTTTTGAGTGAGATTTTTTTCTTTGCATAGCATTTTTTTAAATTCCTAAATTTTGACTTCCCACTGATATTACTTCAAGTTGAATTATTTCTTTTTTCGCGTTTTATCGTAAGTTTTTAAGTGAACCGATTGAGCTGCACAGGTCCCGGGTGGCGTAAACTTCTTTGGAACATCAATGGTTACGATCAAGACCTTTGCTGAGGTGATTGGAACCATAGGTTACTCTGCACAAAAATTATAGCATAATTTTGCACGATGGCTCAACCGGTTCACACTAAAAGTTATGGCATTTTAAGGCATTAAAGAAATATTTACTAAAAACGCAAAAAATAAAAAATTTGTAGGTAAAAAAAATTCAATTCGAAGTGGAAGAAAACCTCATTCTAAAATGAAAAACCAATCAAATTTTATGTGCCCCTTTTAATTTATAGAAATACTTTTGAAAAGTTATGAAGATGATAGAACGCGAATCAGTTGCAATTTTTATCTTCATAATAATAGGCGATATATTTTTCACTTGCCACAGTCGAGAAATAATGTAAGTAAGATGAAACCTCATCCGAATTTATCAATAACTTTTAAATACTTTTTTTGCAAAGTAACAAAAACGAAGACTTCTTTGAAACGTTGGAAGAGATTTTCAAGGCGGGGAAAGTGAAAGGAAATTACGACTTCTTCTTGTTAGCGATAATGTGGCCTCCAACCAACTGTTGGATCGAAAGAAACAAAATTGTGAAAGACAACAAAAAAGTGATAGATGAAAATGGACTAAGGGGCGCGATTAATAGAGGCTGCACTGAATGTCGAATACCGTCATATAAAGATTGGACCATTCACGGCTTGTGGCCACAAAAAAAAAGTGGCAAACTACTAAAACTCGATAAAACAATATTAACGGTCGCTACACTCAACAAAAAATATGACAGTGATTTTCAGAAACTGCTAAATGAAAAGTGGCCATCGTATGGTCCAGATAATGTTGATGTGCATTATAATGACACATTCCGAGTTGCTGAATATAACAAGCATGGCGTCTTTTCAACTGACAAACCTCACATGGGCGACGCGAAAAAATACTTCCGAGCAACCATCGATCTGTTAAACCTATATCAGCCCTCACAGTTTCTGGGTAAGGAAAATATCTATCCGGGTAACTCGTATGATTTAGACGTTATTCAAAAGGCCCTAAAACCAAAAGGAAAAAATCCGTACATAAAGTGCCTGATAATGGTTTGTAAAAAAATGAAGTGTACAATTTAGTACTGATTTTCGTATTTCTTCGATTAAAAAACGGCCTTAAATTACAGGATGGTAAACAATATATCCAAGAGGTACGCATTTGCCTGGACAAAATCAATTTAATACCGCAGGACTGCTCGCGGAAGTTGACCGACTGCGATCCTAAGATGAAAATTGAAATTCCGATGAAAAAGAGACCTTGTCCATAATGCTGAAAAAAATAAATAAAATCAAATTATTATCATTATTATTTACAGGCACGAAACACAATATTTCATATAATTATTTTAAAAAATAGGTATCTGCTAGGGAAAAAATCGAAAACTCACTTCAATTTAACTCACTCAACTTAATCATTGAAAATTAAATGAATCTCATATGTTTTTATATTGATTTCATAGAAACTAAACCGCGTTAGCTACGTCGGTATATTCACAGCGCAAACTTGCAAAAAATTGTGAAAGGTATCTACGAGATATGCATTTCAAAAATGCAATACATTATATAAAAAAAAAACGATTTTTCAAAAATGGCAAGGATAGTAGACCCAGCGAGTGTTCAGTCTAACATACGTTGCGCGCGAAAATATTTTATACGTCTTCTATTCTTCTTTTGATTATTTTTTTTATACGGCTATTCCCCAAAGTATAAATTAGCATCTAAAGAGATTTTTGCGCGAAGAACACCACGTATACGTTTCGTGGCGCGAGGAATCCTTTCCGTTGTTCCTGTTTCGTTCTTTGAGCGCGGACGCGCGCGTAAACAACGAAAGCTCGAATGCGCGCGTGAGCGAGTCGTAAAATTTTCCCGTAGTGGGTGCTCGACGCAATTTAATGGATAGAGACACACTCGCGAATTCAGCTCGTGTCTCTTCGTACAGAAACAAAAAAAAAAGGGGGGGGGGAAGAAAGAGATAGAATTGACACGAAATTTCATGATATACGATTGACTCCGATTACGAGAGTTATGAACACAGCGAAATCATTCAGCCGAAAAGCGTACGAAAAAAAAAGAAAGAAAATTATCTGTGCAATTTTACGCGCGGATCGTGGTGGCTCTGTTCGCACCTTACATAAATCCTCTCTGCAAAGCCTCCTCCGAAAAAAAGACAAAAAAAAAAGAAGATAGACCCACTTTACAATCGTATATTTAGAAGCGTGACAGGCATTTATTACGTGCTCTCTCTCTCTCTGGGGTTCTCGGGCGCAGAGCGTCACGCGTGTATCGTTGCCGCTCGCGGTTATTTCGCGCACTAAAGAACAAAAGAACTCATTTTGCAGTGGTATATACACGTACGTAGATAAAAATTCATGATAAAAAAAAGAGACGGAGACATCTCCCGTTTACGATCGTCCTGTGATCAGATCTCTCTCGAAGACGCGACGACATTAACGATTTTCCGAGTACTTAAATCGTCAAACGTTTATACGGGCTCGTTTTTCACGCTTCGGATTTCATTAGATGTGCCTTCCATCTCCGCGCTGTATATATTCCCCTCTGTATTATAAATTATGTGTCTCGATGTGAGCGATGAATAAAAAAAATATATAAACCGTAAACCGCTGCGCGCAACGATGATGCATAAAAGCTGCATCGTCAGCGTTGTGGCGCGGTCGAGATTCATTTTTAGCTTGATTATGATTATTATTATTACGATTTCGTTC
This sequence comes from Trichogramma evanescens, assembly GCA_902732785.1. NCBI lineage: Eukaryota > Metazoa > Arthropoda > Insecta > Hymenoptera > Trichogrammatidae > Trichogramma > Trichogramma evanescens. The sequence continues at coordinate 9,677 of CACVKI010146262.1, forward strand.
GAAACTGGAGCACACGTATATTGTATACGGCCCTTATTGTTAATACCAGTTCTTGAATGGGTAATCCTTTTGTTTCGTTCTCGCGCGCGAGCATACGTCATGTATTCGCGCGCTCGCCTGTATATATTAGCTTCGTGGCTCGTTTTCGCACGCTATAGTTTGCTTAATTCTTAATTCAATCAAAGCCGATGGATTAATCATAGTAATTTCACCCGTGTCTGCTGGTGTGTGTATGTATAGCTTATATATTCGCGGCGTACGCCGAAAACACGACGCGCACCATAAATCACGCCGCGAGTTATACATATTATGCGTAGCGGTATACGATTGCCTAAAAGCAGAAATCTAATATCGCGAGCATAAATTATAACCGCGCGCGCATAAATCACACCCCGGTTTGTCACTTATTTACTGCAATTTATACGTTTGCGATCATCGTGTATAATATTTTTAACATCGAAACACGGTGGAGCTATGATGGTCGTACATTTGCAATTTTCCTTCATTTTCTATCTCTCCCTCGCGCTTTCGCAGCATAAAAAGCACTAATTTTACACGCTTTTATTATTCTTTCTTTTCCTCGTCGTAAAGAGAGAGAGAGTGAAGGAAAAACGGAGCAAAGTAGCATAATGACGCTCTTCGAGATAAAGTTTAACGCGTTATCAACTTTTATTCTTTATACTTCTCGTCGCTGTAGTCATCGGTACATCATAAATCTGACGAAATATTATTTTCTTCGCCGTACATAATGCAACTAACGACCCGGCGGCGTTACGATTATTATTCTCTTCGTCTTGCCAGAGGAAAAAAATCTCGTCGTTGCGAGTCGGAGCTTTTTTTGTCGTTAAACAATTTTGAGAAGGCGAGAAAGCTCGATCTTGAATAAAAAAGCGCACGTTTCGATAAGTTAAGAAATTAAAAGCGCGTACCAGACTCGCCGAAAAGAAGGCAGATTTATTATTCGTGCGGGTGAGCAAATTTAACAACGAGCTTGCAAAAACGACGCACAATATAAACGCTGTATCATATGGCGTTGAAAAAAGATGTGTGTAGGAGGAGAGAGAGAGGGTGGGTTAAAAAATGACATCGAAGCGCGAGAGCATAAAGGGTGAAAAGGCACTTAGAGAAAAAGAGATCGGCGAAGAGATTCTATATGCTATATATGCCCGAGTGGCGTATACATTGATGCGAACATAATACAACTATGCGTGAATGCGACGTGTATGCGTGCCATGTATTTACGTGTGTGTGCGCGCGCGTGTATATAAGAAGCGAAGAGAGCGAGCAGTGCGAAAAAAAAACTTATTTTAAAAGCTTTTTCGCGTCGAATGAGAAACAAAACGAAGAAAAATAAAAGGGAAGAGGGAGAGAGAGAGAGAGAAAGAAAAACAGGAGCGTGTTTTGATAATTTTTTTTTTCTTTTTTTTCGTCGTCGTCGTCGAGTCAGTAAGTTGCCAAGCGAGCGCGACGTTAATTATTACAAGCTCGCATATATATTATGGTTATGGAATGCTCGTTGAACCAAGAAAATGAGTATACAGCATACAGGTGGGCCGAGGCCGCAGCACTCGTTACACGAAATGGAAATATTTTCTGTGTATTATTTGTGTGCGTGTAAATATTCTTACGTGATTCGAGCGCGTTTATGAACGATGCAGAGAGCGAGAGAGAGAGTGAGAGGCTTTATAAAACTGCTTTAACGCGTGCGCGCAGCGAAGTAAATAACATTCGTTTAATTGAACTCGTGTGTGTGTGTGTGTGTGTGTGTGTGTGTGTGTGTGTGTGTGTGTGTGTGTGTGTGTGTGTGTGTTAGCGCTGGGATGCACGCAAGGGGGTGGGGGGAAAGGCTTTAATCGGATTGCGAATCGCATATTAATTACGAGGCAACGAGATAGCAGCGGCAGAATTGCCAATCGACTTAATGGGAGATTAAACGCGCGCTGCGTGTGACGTTTTTCTTCGACGCATCGACGCTCGATATATAGTATATACCGATATATCGAGTCGTTTTCTTCCAGGCAGCTTTTTCTCTCTCTGTGTATGTGTGTCTATTATATTATGCTATTGCCTCTCTACCGTTGCGCGAAATATTCTCACCTCGACGCTCCCGAAAAGATTTCGCGCTCGCTCGCCGACGTCCTGCGCAATATAATATATAATATTATATATAATACGAACAATGTATACAAAGCTTCTCGAACGTGGTGGGGCCGTGCCGCGCGCGCTCTCGAGATTCGATTTTCCCATTTTCTTTTCGAGCTCTCTCTGGCGCTCATTTTTTTTTCCTTCTTCTACTTTATGTATTTTTTTCTTCTTTCTTCCTCCTTTTTTTTTCGTTCGCCCGGCGAGCGAGCGCTCAATTCTCTCCTCTGGCTCTTGATATCGCTAGGCGCGCGCGAGGAGCTCATATATATAGGAATAGGTGTAGAGCTTGAGACTGCTGCTGTGCGGTCGTGTGCACTCATCGACGCGGAAAGTGTATATAGCAGCAGCAGCAGCAGCAGCAACGCATAACCACACACCGAAAAATCGCGCGAGCGCGCGAAAAAATATATATAAGTTTTCTTCGCGAGTGAATCGCGGCGAGAAAGATCGCCGTTGCCGACGCGCCCCGCTACCAAATCAAATACTCAGTCGGGCGGCAGCGGCGAGATAAATGAAAGGAGAGAGAGAAAAAAATTTTCTCGTTGCTGCCTATTCAACTATTTAGACTGTATAAATATGAGTTATGATGATACTTGTTACTGCGGTTGCCATTTTCGAAATTTTACGGCATTTTGATCGACGAAAATGTTTCTTGCACAAAATCATAATGACTGTATGTACTGCGGTTGAGCATAACCGTGCTTACATAGTAAAAATTTTATTAGAATAATGAGTATTCTGGGAGTTGTCACTAATATTCAATTATTTTCACTTTACCTCTTGCAGATTTACAGATATAGAGGCACTCGCCATCTAATGGCGAAGGCTCAAAGTGATATATGAAGTTGTTGAAAACTAATCTAAATTTTTTTGAAATAATCACATTGTCATTCAAAATGCGCTTAATATTTTAAACATAGTAGAAACTTGAAAATCAATAAAAATAAACTAATAAATATTCATATTGATTTTTTACTACGCTCGTTGTATAATATGATAACAGTTAATGACTCTACCTTTTTTTTTGGCCGTCGAACGCGAATCCTTTTTGAATTATAATCTTGAATTCTTGTTATACTACCTTAAATCACTTTGAGCCTTCGCCACTAGATGGCAAGTGCCTCTATATCTGTAAATCTGCAAGCGGTAAAGTGAAAATAATTGTATATTAGTGATAGCCACTTTTTAGTCGTCACACCATAGCTAGTTTGGATCATTTTCATTGAAATATAATAATGTTAATTAATTCTTTTGTTTTAATTCTCTTTATTCTCTGTTCTCGATCGGTCACAGACAAACTGAAAGCGGAAATAGCGATAAATGTACACTTGGACACGCTCAAGAGGGTCGAGATATTCCAGAACACGGAGGCTGGTTTTCTGTGCGAGCTGGTATTGAGGCTGCGCCCAGTGCTCTTTTCACCTGGCGACTACATATGCCGGAAAGGTAAGACGTATCTTCGATTTCTTTTCCTTTTCTCTCTCTCTCCCTCTTTCCCTCGTATATTTTTTTCCTCCTCTTACTTCTTTCATTCTGACAATGAAGAACAATCGAAATAGAGGAGAGTAAGAGAGAGAGAGAGAGAGAGAGAGAGAGCAGCGCACGCGGTACTGCAGTAACGGCAGCGCACTTTTACGTGAGCTGAAAGCCAAAGCGTAAACCTGCCGAAAAGCTACTCTTTTCTTCTTCTTTCCTCTCTCTCTTCTTTTTTTTTTATCTTCGAGTCTCAATATATACTCGCTCAACCTTTCTCATTTTTTTGCATTTTTCTTTATATCGTAATCTAGAAGCTCCTCTCTCCGTTCTCTTTCCCTCCCTCTTATTTCCTACTACACCAGCGATTTTTTGCCTCTCTCTCTCGATATTATACCGAGGCGAAGGCAGCACGAAGAGCTTTTGTCGTTCGATAATATATAAGACGTCAAAGAATTTCGCTTGGGCTCTCTCACGGAGATCGGATACAGATGTGTATACGACTTGCAAAAATAAATATATGTACAGCCGTTTTCCCCGTGTGCGTATGTATGTAGGTATTTATACGCGTGCGCGGATCATCTTATGCTCTTTCTTGTATGTATATGCGCGGTGAGTAAGGGAAAAACATTTCCCTTTCGCCCTCTCTTCTCTCCCTTTCTTTTCCTCTTGTTTTTGAGCTTTTTTATATACGTATAAATTTATATATGCGTTTTGCTAAAACGTCATATCTCCGGCCCTCTTTCTTTCTTCTCCTTCTTTTTTATTATTTTAACGTATAGCCCGAGTACAGACACTGAAACGTCGTCCTAACCCCATTTGTAGCACCGGCAATTCTTCCATCCGTATATACGCGAAAGAGAAAACACATCTCGAGTCGACTTTTAAACTGTCGCGTTATACATGTATTCTCGCATGAACGTTAGCACGCGCGTGCCCGCGAGGCTACAAGGGCTGCAGTGCGCGCGTGCGAGATCCGAAACATACGCTCAACATGTATAATACATTTCGGCCTCGGCGCAGAGAGAGATAGCTCGCGGGATAAACGCTGCCGTTATATAATACGGCGAATACGTGTATAGGGCTTGGGTCACTACTTCGCTATATACCGCGCGCATCTTCGCGTATACTAACTTTTTTTCTCTCTCCTCTTATTGTGCTTTACAATGATTTTCGTACTGCACGGATTACGCATATATCCACGCATCAGTCGAGTCTGACTATTCGCTTGGCATTACTACTTGATTAGCTTGCGCGCCGGTGCTGCCGTGCCGTGACGCTGCTGTCATCGCGCAGAGCTCTCGTATCCTACATATAGATTCGACAATCGGAACTCTGCGTGCGTCATGATGTGTGTCTGTATGTGTATTGGTATATATCTGTATGTACACTATCGGGCACACGAAGCAGTAGTCCCTTTGTGCGCGCGAGTCGAAATGAAATTCTCCGGTGAATTCAGGCGCGTATAACTCGATACGCGTTCGAACGTATCATATGCGGCGCGCGGCTGGGCGTTTGTGTGTGTACCATCGCCACCACCACCATCGCCACGACGTCATAGAGAATCCACGAGTGCCTGGAATTCGCCGTCCCGTGTGTAATCCCAGCTCTCAGTCTCTCTCTCTACAAATTATACGCGCGTGCACAGACACATCATCAAGCGTATTAATACCGATCCCCGATCGGATCGCATATATACAATCGATAATCCGATTATCTATATACATTTTTTGCTTTTTTTGCGCAGGCGAAGTCGGCAAGGAGATGTACATAGTGAATCGCGGCAGGCTGCAGGTGGTCGCCGACAACGGCAAGACCGTGCTCGCGACCCTCAAGGCCGGCTCGTACTTCGGCGAGATCAGCATACTCAATATGGGGACTGCAGGTAAAGAGTGCGGTAAATATTCCAAGCGAGATCCGAGAGAGATTTAGAAAAAGAAAAAAAAAAATTAAGAAAACACCATCCACGCAACCATCCGCAACCGACCGCCGCCGCACGGAAAAGAGGGGGATTGCGATAGCGAGGGAGAGATAATAGCGGCGTGATTATTATAACGGTGGCCATATGCTTTTCATGAAATTTTATGCAAAAATTAATTTACAAACATATGCCCGAGATCCCGCCGAGCAAGCGCCTCTCGTTTGTTTATATCATCGATATAATAATCGTGCCCACCAAAAAAAAAAAACAATAATAATGTGTGTGTATGCGCCTTGACTTTTTTTATCATATTTAATCGTTTTCTCAAAAAAGTCATTTCTTTCTTTATTAAAATTCAATTGCAAAATAGTATATTAACGCCAATTTTAATAGCATTCTTCATTTGATATATTTTTTCTATTATATCGCTATGATCTACTTTTGTATCAATATTAGAGACACCTTTTGCAAGCACCTTTTAATCTTACACTTTTATCAATCTCATTAATCCTTCATTTTTTTCATTACTATTCAATCAATATTTTACATTACATAATATCTAGATATATCTCTTTCGTATTTTATTGTACAGTAATTATTCAATTTATATTATCAAGCTTATACTTCACCTCGATTAATACTTTATTTATTACTAGTATGATCGATATATCACCCAATTTTGCTCGTTACGTCCTCATAATACTCGTTTAAGTATTTGCTTTATGATACCTCTGTGTACTCGAACAAAAAAAAAAAAAACTTAACAGCTTTTTCCATTGTGCCGTCCTGATGATGCGTTCAACGAACCCCCGCTGTGCGCCTCTTGAGCAATCTGCTATAAAAGAAAAGATTTCTTATCGAAGTTTTATTATTAGATTTCAAGTTAATTAAATTTCTGTACACTCGCTTATACTCAGAGAAAATTCAAATCCCGATCTCCTTGTCTCGTTTGATACACGTTTAATAATGATATATTTTGTTCCGTCTGTTTTCCCAATAGCTTGATTACTACTTTTTATTCAATTTAGTTTTGCGATATGTTTCTATCAATGAATTAATTAGTACAATAAACGAAAAAAACTCACTCGAATAATTGATCTGCGCATGAAATTAATTGATTTCAACTCGAATCGAACATGCTTTCGCTCATACTTTTTATTCGCATGACAAAAAAAGTCATCACAGTCAATTTTCATTCACCTGAAAAAATCCATCGACCATTCATCACTCATCACAAGTATCATTCATCGCGCTAAAGAATTCGATCACCACTTCGATATACGGCGCGTTGCATTATGGTAAAAAAAAAAACATACACACACTAAAAAGAGCTCCTCCCCCAAAATGATACATCCGATATAATTCACTCCGTCTGTACACGCGGTGAATATAATTAAATTTGTTTATTGAATTGTTATTTTTTTTTTATCATTGGGTAAAGTGGACGCAGGCCAATTACGCGTACTAACGTATACGTATAGTGCCGCAAAACCCGAGACGCGAGACGTTAGAATATAACTCTCTCTCCATTCGCGTTTGCGTAGTTCTCCGCATGCGCTTATACGAAGACAAAACCCAAGTTTTCGCTTATACTACTACCACCACCACCACTACTACTACTCTACGCGCCGTCGGGGGAAATTAGCGGCTGCTCTTTCTGGGGCTATATATTAAGGTCTTGCGCGCTCGCTGGCAATTGAATTGGAAATACAACGTGTGCGTATAGATATATGTGTACATAGAAAACGAGTGACGTACGCCAGTCGCTCGACTTTGCTATATAAATTGCTCCGCGCGGCGGTACTCACACACGCACGATATATATAATACACACACATAAACACGCACACTCACAAACAGACACACATTCGTTATACACTGCAGTATTGTTTTATATCCGACTAAGAGATTGGGTTTCGCGGCTTGAATTTTCGGAGGATTTTTTCGAAAACCCCTCCGAAAACAGCCGCAAAGCTCGACGAGAGATACGCTCTGATGTATCTCATTTACATTTATATGTGCGAGACCTATACCGAAACACCCATGGCTTTTGCACTGCGGCTTTAACGCGAAGACACCTAATTTTCCCTTTATATTTCTTTTCTTGCCTTTTATTTTATTTAATTTTTTTTTTTTTCGTTTCCGACATGAAATTACCTGACTGGATTGCCGACAAACTCCTGACGCTCAAGCACACGCGCGCGACGGAATTGTCGAATAGAAATTGCCAGGCTCAAAAATCTATCTTCGGAAAAGCTCAGGGGAGAAAATCCAACGGGCAACACAAACAAATCCACCTTACCGAGATTTATACGGATTTTTCAGCCTGCAAAATTCTAGCTCGCGCGCAAGCAAGCAAGCAAAAAAAAGAAAATTTAGACGGATTTCGGAGCTTGCGCGCAAGCACATACACGCATACACGCCTGCTTGAAATTCCAGACCCATGTTCAGGTGAAAATCTAGTCAGGTACATTTTATATTTTTTTTTACTTTTAAATATAGTCATCAGCCCGAAACTCGTTCTCAATCTTTTTTTTTTTCATTTTTTTACAACCGAAAAACTATCCATTTCGACCGATACGTCCGCTGCGGGTCCAATTGAAAAGCAAAACAAAAAAAAGCTACTGCTTCTTTTTTTTTCCTTCCTTCTCTTATCGTAGAAGCTATTGTCTCTCCGCTCTCTGTTCCATTTGTGAAGTTACACCGTCCAAATCCCTTATCGCCCTATGTATATACCCTGTGTTCGACGCAAAAGCCCATTATTCGGGATCAATTAATTCAATTGCTCATTCCGCAAACACAAACGTAGCCTTGTCCTTTGTCAACATTAGAACGTATTGTGCCCACCCACCCACACACGATCGATCCTTTTATATATCTTGTATGCGAGCCAAAAACTATACCCTGAATAAAAACCGCCGATTACTTTAGTTATACAAGTAAAATAAACATACATAGTCACGAAAATAAACTTAAAAAAAACACATGTCTAACGAGCAGCGACGCGAAATCCTTCACGAACATTGAAATTTATCGCGTGTGAAATCAAAGCTCGCGCGCGCGGGTGTAAAAAAAAAAAAAAAACACAGCATACGCTGCTTATACTGCCGCTCACTTATGTATGATAGTTTCGTTTCGGCTCGTGAGCAAGTGCAAAAGGGCCCGGGCAATTGCGCTGCTCGTTCGGTACGTTTACACTTTTGACCTTTATATGTCTACTACCACCATTAGCTTTGACTTTATGGCATTGCAATATAGTAGCTATTATACATAGTGCATAATACACAGGTGATTTCGTAATGTCTGCAAAAATAAAAAAATGCACGGTACTATACCCACATGAAAAATTCCTATTTGCTATTTACACGTAGCTTTTTCACGAACACGTCGTACTATTACTGCTACTATTATTACTCCTACTGACACAGACACACACAAAAGTATGAGTCTCCTTCTTTTTATCTTGTCTCGCTCACGTATTACGTAATGTCCAAAAAACTATTTCGACGTTCAAGTTCGTTTGAATCATGTATATTGTATATTATTGCTCCAACAATCTCTTATAATATATACTCTGCTTGATAGTGTCGATTAGCCTTGTCTATTAAATTATGTATTGAATAAATGAATATTTAGAAGCGAGGGAAAAGTTTCCCTCACACCTATACTTTTTTCTTCTTTTTTTTTCAACGCGCACTTACCACCTATATTTCTCATTCTTTACTGACGTAGTCTCGACATCTATATGCATGGACAATAGCTATATATAGATAGAAACCTGTAAAAAAATATTTTGTTACGTAGGGCATGCTCGTAACATGAAAAGTAATGGATCAGTACCTCTCAATTTATTATAAGATGCAAATATTCATGAGGAAATTAAACTTCTTTTTTTCTTTCTTTTCGCGCACACTCACTGCGTCAATGGCGTAGTTGAAAGTGCAATTCAAAAGTAGAGTAAAAAATCAAGAATAGAAGCAATTTTCAAATTAAATTTCTTGAAAATATAATTTTCTGGAAAAAGCCAGTGTTCCATTATGTCAACGTTAAAAGTTTTTCATTCAATTTGCATAATACCTTTTGTACTTTATCTCTGAAGCATTAGATACATTTGAGAATCATAATTACGTAATGTAAATATGTGCCTATGTTCATTAATTCAAAAGTGCTTCCGAAGCTGCTTCCTGTGTGTTTCGGAAGCAAACGAGATAAAAATATTTATCTAAAAATTTCATTATTCAGTTTCGTATTTTAATCTGTTGCATCGTCGTAACGTTGCAAAACTCGACTCTTTACGAAAATTCATGTGATTTCTTGACTTATTCATGCAATCTACTTTTTTCACTTACATGTTAATAATTTTTGGAAACGTTGCATATGCATAAGTAACCTTTTTTTAAAAAATGCACATCTCCTTACCACCTATATTCTCTTTCGTATTTCAAACGTAATGAGTGTTCTTGATATTAAAATTTTTTCAGATTAAATTAATAAAATTTCTCTTGTAATTATTAAAACAAATAATTGTTCAAAAAAGTGTGTAATTTCTTCATGATGATTTTTTTAGAAAATTCGCCAGAAATTTTTGTATTATGAAACATATGTGATAACATTGTATATTAAGCAAAAGTTCGATATGCCGCTGCGCTTGCGCTTGAAACGCGTGAGTCATTTTATTAAATAAAATATACGTATCTGGCTGCGTATGTTGAATTTCAACGGTAAAATTAATTTGCCAACTCCGAACGACGCATTAAATAATACAGTTGGCCTTTTATGATTCAGTTGTACACGAAAACGCTCCAAGTTTAAAACTCACATTTTCACCATAATACAGTTGAAAGAGCACGATATATATTATTGAATAGACGAATGTTAATAGAATAGTAAAATCATCCATTTGACGACAAAATATTGTAAATTTTCACTATTATCAATTGCATTTTAAACCGTAATTTGCACTTAGATACTAGCACTGATGATGAATAAAAAAGAAATAATAGTATTTGAGAGGTACGATATGAACGAGCAAATTGAACATAGAATTAATTAACAGAGTTGATATATTGTAAAGAACAGGTCGGGTGTTTTTGTTTGTTTTGTGTAGACGAAAGTTACTGTAAATATAATTTAGATTAGTCCTAACGTACGTATTTTCAATTAAAAAATAGACATCGCAAAAACCCGTAGCCCACGAATAGTTTGACCGAAAATATAATTAATATACCACGACAAGCACAATTTCCATCTGAATTTCTCAATTTGAAACGTTAATTACCAGCTGCTGCACCCTCTCGACCCTGCGCCCCGGCAGTGAATTCGCTAAGAGAAAATTTTTTTGCTCTCTCGCTCTAGCTCGAGCCACTATTACTACTACTAGTGCCACATACAAAATATACTTACTCGGACGAATTTTTTTCTCCTCTTCTTCTTTCCCTGCGCTCCACTCTCCCTATAACGCGCGCCATGCTCGTAACTTTCGATTACGGGCGTTCTCTCTCTCCTTCGTCCCGAGAGCGTTATATATACTTCAAGCGTATCAGCGCTCGCAGCTATTAAAGTTTTTCCTCCCATGCCCCTGCCGCCTTTTACCGAAGAAAACATCGGCGAATGAGCTGTAATCGATAAAAAGAACCACCGCTGAGCCTATACGTATATACACGCGCGCGTGGCTGAATATCTCACCGACTCTATATAACGGCAATTGCATAGAGCGCAGAGAGCGTTTTGTGTGACGAGGCAGAAATTGCAAGATTTTTTTTAAATCCAACCATCCTCGATCGCCCGCAATTAGACGAGAGGGAGAGTATTTGTTGTTGAAAATTTCAGAATTTACAGTTGATTGGATAAAATTAGACTGTGTTAGGGGTGTAAGGTAAATATAATTATTTATATTATGTTACTTTTTTAGAAATTTTTTGAGAGTATAACTAGAGTAATTTTAGAACATTAGAGTATAAACAGAGTATAATATACGCAGTATGTTTTCCCTGGACCCAAAAATCGTAATTATAAATTTTGATCTAAAAAGCCATAGGAAAATCCGTGAATATACTACACACACACGCACACGTAAACACCACAAATTTAACACAACAGAAACATTATTATACCATACACAACAATTATTTTTATCGCTGTTTGATACATCAAAAAATTGTGCTTCACATAACTTTATTTATAACGATTGCTAGATTTTTTTGATCTCTTAAATAAAAAATGAAAAAAAAATTTATACGTTAATAAAAAAAAAGTAATAAGAAAGAAAAAAGAAACGCACCTTGAGCTCGAGCGAGCGGCTTTCGCGCTGAGGCCCCCAATAATAACCGATAAATCGCTAAATCGACGCAGGTAACCGGAGAACAGCCAGCGTCAGGTCGGTCGGCTACTCCGATCTCTTCGTGCTGAGCAAGAAGGACATGTGGGACGTGCTGAAGGAGTATCCGGCCGCGCGGGTCCGACTCGAGGCAATAGCCGTGAAGAGGCTCGAAAAGTACAAGAGGGCACCGCTGGAGAAGGGTGAGTGAACCTATTCCTATCTCTCTCACACACACATTATATATATGTCATTTATATATAGAGAGCTCTGCAGCTTACTTTTTTTCTTCTCTACCTCTCTCTCTCTCTCTCTCTCTCTCTCTCTCTCTCTTTTCTGCTTCGTGTATGCTGCTGCTGCTACTGCGAGAATCGTCGTCGTCGCCCAGACACGTCTTGCTTACTTTGTATTTTTCTTTTGTGCGCGTATGACTTCTCGAGTGTCACTCGTTTTTTCCCCTTTTTTAACTCTTTTTCTTCTTCTTCTTTTTTTCTGTCGTTTCTTTTATTGCACGAATTGTATTCTCTGTACAGTTGCTAAGATATATATCGCGTAAATTCATCGGCTAGCCCCGAACGCGCTCGCGCGCGCTACACATACAATATATCGAGAGAAAGAGGAGGAGAGATAAGGAGAGCGAAAAGGCAAATATTTACCGGAAGCGAGAAATCACTCGAGATGATAACTAATAAAAGTTTTGAGTAATCGTAAAACTTTCGGCCTCCCGAAACTACTTTGTAATCCTATATATCTAATGCTGCGCGCGTATATGTACGCGTGTGCGAGCGTGCTTATATTATAATCTTCGTGAGTGCTGCACAGTGTGTATACGCGCCGAGACATTGTTCCTAGATCGCATGGCTCTCTGTGTTATATATACAGGCTATATCGGTAGAGCACGAATAAGCGCGAGACAAAGTTTCCTTCTCGGCATTATACGCGCGCGTGTACAGCACTGTGTAATCGAAGCGAGTAATATCAACGAGGACTCGAGGCTGCGACTGAATCTATCGTCTTTTGTTATATAATAATCGAAAAAAAAAATTTTTTTTTGTTTCTTTGGTTTTACCGATAGGATTAAAGTAATTTTTAAAGTGATTATGACAAAGGAAAAATTAAACTTTAATTCAAGACCAATAACGTAAGAATCCGTAGATTACTTTGAAAGTTACATGCTAATGATAAATATTACTTATTTTTCAATTTTTTCGAAAATTTTAGTATCTCTGGTTTTTTCTCAGAGTTGCATTGTTTTAGAAGGAAGCTCTTTGTCAATGAATTTTTAAATATTAGCTATAACCATAAAAGGACGATAGACCATTCAAAAATGAATGAAAATCATTCACACGTGTAAAACGAATTTATATGTTGTGCAGTGATATAACGTAATTGATCGAAAAAAATGCAGTATTTATATAATATTTCGAAGTCGAGCAATTATTGTAACATAATCCCTTTCGATCATTGGGTACATATAGACTGAATTGTTACTACTCGCAGAACTTTTTATCGACCATTCAAGCTGTTGAAATTTCTGCGTGTAAGGGAAGTATTTGAAGGGATCAGCGTGTAAAGTTTTGCAATAATTCTTGCTTCAAGATAAGGATTTTCTATGAGCTTATCGACAGGTAGTAGATACTAGAGAATTATTTATAATTTAGTTACTGTGAAAAAGGTGAGTAGAAGGTTTTTCAAAAAATTGATAAGAGCTTAAAATATTTTATTGATCTTCATTCAATTAAAAAATATTAATTTTTACATATAAGTACAAAACTCATTTGATTGTACAATGTACATGTTTTCATTGCGTCGAAATTTCTTCAGACTAATCTCCCGATCTTAGAGTGTACTCCGAAATGTACTTTCTGAACGTGAGCTTTGAGGGGTGCCTTGAATGAAAATGATTTTTGACAAATTTCGCAACCAAAGGGTGTTTAACCATAATGCACTGCATTTGTGTGAGTTTTGAGATGGTTTTTTTGTCCAAAGAATTTGTGACAAATATCACATTCGAAAGATTTGTTGCGTTCATGAACTGAATCTGTGTGCCTGTTAAGATGAGTTCTATTTCCAAATAATCTGTGACAAATATTACATTCAAAAGGTTTGATGCGATCGTGTACCGTTTTTATGTGTCTGCTGAGGTCACCCTTGCGAACACTTGATTTATGACAAATATCACACTCGAAGGTTTTGCTCAGAATATGTACTGCCATAATGTGATGTTTTAAAGCTGCCTGGTGCCCAAATGCTTTGTGGCAAATCTCACACTCGTAAGGTTTTATAAGAGTATGAACTGAATTTATGTGTCTATTCATGTCACGCTTGTTTGAAAATGGCTTGTGACAAATCTCACATTCGTAGGGTTTGGTGCGATCATGTACTACATTAATGTGAGCATTGAGGTTACATCTTTGTCCAAATGCTTTATGACAAATCTCACATTCGAAGGGTTTGCTCCGATTATGTACGACATCAATGTGATCTTTAAGGGTACATTTGTATAAGAATGATTTATGACAAATTTCACACTCGAAGGGTTTGTTGCGATCATGTACTGTACTCAGGTGATATTTTAGGCCATTTTTTGCTTTAAATGATTTGTTACAACTGTCACATTCAAAGAGTTTGCTTCGATTGTGTATTGAATTTATGTGAATATAAAGATTACATTTTTGTCCAAATGTTCTACAACAAATGTCACACCTGAAGAGATTTTTATTATTGATATGATTTTTTAGACTTGCTTTTGCTGTATGTCGTTTTCGACACATTTTTGATTGCAATGATGATTTTTGTTCAACAATTTTTGCAAACATATTTAACTTCTCATATTCGGATTGTTTCAAACGTCCGTTTACTTCAAATGGACAATTATTATTGTAATTATATCCCTTTTTAATCAAAATTATTAGACTTTTTTCGTCCATGTAATTGGTTGAATTTTCCTTTTCTTTTTTCTTATTAGGTTCAGAGCTTTTAAACTCTGAATTGCAAATGTTGGTCGATAAAGACTTCATTTTAGATGCAGTTTTAGTATGCTTGCACTCAAAAACAATGAAGATATTACCTTTTATGTTATTGGTTTTATTTTCGTTTTCTATTTTCACAATAGGTTCCAAATTTTGATAGTTAGACTTGCAAATGGTTGCCAATAAAGAAGTTTGTTCAAGTTTAACTTTTTTGCACTCTAAATCAATGTCGATATTTTTGTTAAAGATATTGGTCTGTTTTTCCTTTTCTTTTTTCACAATAGGTTCAGTGCTTTTATGCTCAAACTTGCAAATGGTTGTTGATGAAGAAGTTGGTTCTAGTTTAACATTTTTGCATTCTAAATCAATGACTATATTATTATTCAAGTGATTGGTTTGATTTTCGTCTTCTTTTTTCACAATGATTTCAGAGCTTTTATACTCAAACTTGCAAATGGTTGTTGATAAAGAAGTGGGTTCAAGTTTAACATTTTTGAACTCTAAATCAATGACTATATTATTATTCAAGTCGTTGGTCTGATTTTCGTCTTCTTTTTTCACAATAGGTTCAAAATTTTGATAGTTAGACTTGCAAATGGTTGTCGATAAAGAAGTTGGTTCAAGTTTAACTTTTTTGCACACCAAATCAATGGCTATATTTTTGTTAAAGATATTGGTCTGTTTTTCGTTTTCTTTTTTCACAATAGGTTCAGTGCTTTTATGCTCAAACTTGCAAATGGTTGTTGATGAAGAAGTTGGTTCTAGTTTAACATTTTTGCATTCTAAATCAATGACTATATTATTATTCAAGTCATTGGTTTGATTTTTGTCTTCTTTCTTCAGAATAGGTTCAGAGCTTTTATACTCAGACTTGCAAATGGTTGTTGATAACGATGACGGTTTAAGCTCAACACTTTTGCACTCAAAGTCAATAAATATCTTTTCATTTATATCATTTATTTGATTCTCATTTTCTATCTTTACAATCGATGGACTACTTTGATACTCAGTTTTACAGACGATAGTTGACAGAGATGTCAGTTCGGGTTTAACGTCTCTGCACTTTGAATCTATGAGTATTTTATCATCTAATTGTTTCTGTAATGACATAACCTCATTTATATCATTTGTCTAAAATTAAAATTATATAATAGTTTTATATCGTAGAAATACAGAACATAAATCAGATAATTAAACTTACTGATGATTTGAGAAACGTGAATGTTTCAACGTTTTTAACTTCGCAATCAAAGTCAACCGAATGCAAAATATTATCGTCATCTACATCTCGCCAAGTATTGTTCGGCTCTTCCTCCGCCCTTCACAAAAATAAAGTTTGATAAAGCAATCGCTTAAAAAAAAACAACCTTACGCACAAAGAGTAATAATACCTTACTTGGTCCTCTCTACTTTCCATCAATCGATTGATGGTAGATGTTCACCATGCATTTACACGATACACGCTGAGAAAATATTAGAGGTTGTATGCCTTGAGTTTAACACTGTACCTCGAGTTCAGGTAGAGGTCTATACTTTTCTACTTGTATTATCTGCAAACACTATTCGCTAGTGACTAAACGCATTACTCGTAAATTAGCGAAGAGACTAAACGCAATTGTAATAGCTCCTTTGCGATATTGCCCCCTCCAACGTCAACTAGTTTTACGCAGTCGATAAGTAGAGGCCCTCGCCAGACATTTAAACAACACCGAAATCGTGATGAAAAATTGCATTGGTGCAGGCGCACAATTTCCTCTTTACACGTGCGATGTATGCGGAGGCTTGAATAAGGTCTTCTCAATCGTGGATTATGATCCACTCTTATTTTTACTTGCGGAGTTAACGTTGTTTCATTATTATAAACAATATAAATTTGAGTGTTTTTTGCTGCTTTTTGCACTTTTTCTATGCCTAAAGTGAACCTGCTAGCATCATTGAGGTCTTATTTCATTACTTCTTTTGGATTTATTCTTATAAAAAAGAAAAAAGAGTTTTACTCGATTGGTTGAGTAGTTTTGTAGTTATTGAGGTTTTTTCTCTTATTTCTTTCAGTTTTTTTCATGGTTGAAGTATTTTTTAAATTATTCAAAGGTGGCTTGGTTTGCCTTTGATTTTTCTTTAAATTTTGGTCTTATCAGTTTTTTCTCAGGCTTAGATTTATTTTCCGTAATACTTGAGCAGTTATTTTATGAAAGAAACCTCTTAAGCTTCAGCTGATGACTAAAAACGCTAAGATTACCGAAAGGACACGAGGGTTTAGAACGGGTTAAAAAAAGTAGTTATCAACTCGAAACTAGGATTGATGAAAGGTTAAAAAAAATAAATATACCACTAATTCTCATCTGCTTTTAAATTATGGCTTAATTTTTGTTCCTTACTAATCGCTGTACAAGTCGATAATTTTTCATTTAACAGACATTGATATTTGATTGATTTTTTGGTCAACGTATTAGCAGCAGTTATTTCCGGTCTCATCGGTAACTTAACACACAGTCCCGAGTTCCTGCTTACCGAGCGCGTTAAACGTTTTAAATATAAACTCGAGATTTAACCATTACATTAAATAGGACGTACAGTACTCACAGCGAGGACTCGGTAGATTTATATGTATTAATCAACGATTTGTACAATTTGCGCCTCCGCTTGTAACTCCGGCGTCTCGTTCTCCTCCTCCTCCTCCTATACATGTAGCCCTTTCTTCGGTACCATTATAAATACATGCCCGCAGCAGCAGCTTCTCGCGGTAATCATTGCGATTCCCTAATAATAATGCAGGACTCCGCCGGCGCACTGATAATTTTCGTTTTATACCTTCGCCTACTCTCGGTCTTCCGTACAATTTCTCTTTATCTCTGTGCCCATCTCTCGTTTATACTCTTACCCTCTCTATCTATCTGTCTATGCGGCTCTGCGAAACGAGTGAATATTACATTATATATGTAGGTGGATGTGTACTTATACGTACGAGGCATTAGAGAGAATTAAAAGCTCTTTACGACGGTGTCTCGCGCGAGCGTCTCTGAACGATATATATACGTATATATCGCGCACATATATACACAGATTGGCAAAAGAGCCTCGCGTGTAGGGCGCAGGTAGATATATACGGCACTAGACTCTCTCTCTGTCTGTCTCTCTCTCTCTCTCTCTCTTAGTTACTCCTTATATATGTAGAATATATACATATACACGAGTGCAGCCGGGTGCAAACGCGCCCTTATACATCGTATATAACGCCGGCGAACGTTTACCGCGTCTTTGAAGCAGTTAGCTTTCTCTGCCTTCGCTGCGCTGTCGTTGTCGAGCTGTCGCCGTTGCTGCCGCTGCTGCAAGCTCGTCGTGCTCTGCCATGTAATATGCCTTATATGTACGCGGCAGTAGAGAGGGAGAGAGAGAGAGAAAACGTATAGTCCTGTTGCTTTACATTACGTAAACGTGTGTGTACGCGCGCAGCCTCCTTTTGAGGCGAGCATATGTACGGCGTACATTGTACGCGCAAGCGAGCTATATATGTTATATACGAGCGAGAGGCCGAGAGAGAGGAATCAAGAGAGAAAGTATAAGACAGCGATAAGGGGAAAAATTTGTCCACTGCGAGTAGGTACACAATAATGTATGCAAACGGCCGCAAAAGCCTAGGTTAGTAGGAGAGCCGGGAAAAAAAAAATTGAATACGAGACGCGGGATTCATAAATATATTATACAGATAAGTGTGTCCGAGGAATTAGAGTCCCTTTTTTTTTAGTATACTTTTGTTTTTTCTCTGACAGTTTGACAGAGTAATTATGTATGGGGGATTGGTAGTATGACGCTGCGTATTACGTTGCGCGCGCGCGAGAGCTTGTATGAAAAAAACCAGAGCGAGAGAGAGAGAGGAAAAAACTTTTCTCATTTTCAATTTGAAAAATTTTACAAGCTGTCGCGCGTACTATTCTTTCATTTTTCATCCAACTTACCGTCGTTATATGTCCCTGATTTTCTTTCTTTTTTTTTTACCGACGACATATATATTGCGTTCACATCTATTCGGTATTTCAACTTAATACTCTATAACTCGAAAAGCCCGCGCGCGCGCAAATTTGACGCTCAAGAGCTTTCGACTTTCTTATTGCATTTTTCTCGCGGTGAAATTAAAAAATTTTTTTTTCCGTCTTCGTCGTCGTCGTGGAGTCCACAAGAAGTGCACGCGAGAAAGACCTCGCGTTCGTTAATTCGGTAGCTCGTTAAATTATATCATCGAAATGCGCAGGTGAGGTAAAATTTTATTTTTCGTGCGCGAGCCTTATTACACGTAATATAGAGGAACCGTATATTTAAGACCGAAATTTATAACATGTGAGTACACGTGTGTGCTGGGGTGGGGTGTCGCAGCAAACATCGAGCAGCAGCAGCGCGTGTAGCGCGACGTATAGTCTGCAGTATGCAGCTAGTGTAAATACACTAAAGGGGCTATACAGAGGAATAATTTATTAGACACCCGCGTATTTGCCAAGCGTTCCTCGAGCCTTGATACCAATTGTATAGTAACGAGTCTAATTAATGACTCTTCCTCGAGAAAAGCCCCTTACCTCCCCAGAGACAGAGAAAGAGAGAGAGAGAAAATGAAATATATATTGCAACGGCAACGGTGATATTTTACGCGCGCAAATTTTGATTCTTCCCGCGCCAAATTGTAATGCGCAATCGGTATAATTGTGAGCTTTTATATTCATTATTATACGAAACGAATAATGAATTATTAACAATTACGTACAGATTTATCGCGTCGCTCGAGTCCCGAATGATTAATCGGATCCAAAGGAAGAAAAAAAAATGTTTCCAATTAATAGATGTGCAAACATGCACAAGAACGAACGATAAATTAATTTCTCATTGTGCGCGCGACAGGCGTATATTATACGTATTTAACGGCGCGCAATCTCATTTATCGAGCTTATTATATTATGCGGCATCGAAATCAAATTTTCATCTTACTTCGGCTGATATCGTGTTCATATATTTTACACTTCGCTTCGCGCGCACAATACATACATATATGAAGCTGCAGTTCGCATCGTGATCGAGCGAAACTTGTGTTCGCCCGTTGCCGTTTACATAAATTACCCCATGGCAGAAATACTCAACATTGATAATATCCTGATGACTTGGAAATTAACATTTAAAATGTTTTAAAATACATTACCATCAATTAGCTTGAAATATTTTTTTGTTGATGTGAAACATCTATTACAATTATTTATATTATAAATAATAAGCTTAGTATAAATGAGCCAACAATCACAGATGAATGGTTTCCAACCAGTCTAAATAAGATAATGCCACTTTGAGTCTCCTTCACTAGATGTCGCGCACCTTTATATCTGTAAACCTGCAACTGGCAAAGTCAAAATAGATGTATAAGTCGAAGCACGGACATGATAAGATCTACCATGATCCTCTCTCATGTATTCCAAATTATTTCGAGTCAACTGGACCCTTTATATTTTTCCGCGGGTATAATACGAATGCACGCGATATGCATATACCCAGCTCGGCTGCTTAATTCGAAATTACTCGATCGAATACTTGATTAATTCGTCGAATTAATTAATCGGCGAGTTGGCAATGTATACTAAAGCTCGCGTATGCGCGTTATAATTGTTGTAAGCGCCGAACGATGAAAATGACCGACTTGTGTGTGCTTAGCAAAATTGGAATTCCATCGCGCTGTGCATTGAAACTTTAATAGAAAATTCATGGAATTACTGAAATTGACGAATTACGCGGTTCATAACGGAAACTCGCAATTGACAATTATGTACGTACTTGATTTTTTTTTCGGGACCGACAGAGTCGTTCGATTCGAATAAATACCATGATTGACGATTAGATCTAGATAAACATACATTAGCCGCATTGAAAGCAAAAAAAAAAAAATGAACATCCACAGCGGCGATGGGCAGATGCATGAGCACACCTGGACTGGTAGAGTCGCGCGGCCGCATACCGCTCGAGGAGATGATGGTGTCGACCCTCGACGTGCACGCCACCGGCGGCGGGCCTCCTCTCTCCGCCTCGTCGGCCTTCTCGCCGAATCCCAGTCCGCTGGGCTCGAGATCGGTGGGCCACCAGCCGTTGCTGTCCTCGGTTCAGCATCAGCCCAACCTGCTGCGCAACAACCTGACGACTGCGATGACGACGACGACGACGACGACCCCGGCTCACCACGCGACGCTGACAGACACGCCGAGATCGGTAGCCACCGCTCCTGGTCATCACGGAACCGGTGGTGGCTTGAGAAACGCCGCCGGCGTTTTAGGCGACAGTCCGACCAGTCCTGCGAGTAGCGTGCACAGTAGCGAGGATCCGAATCATAGATTACAGCAGGCAGCCGCCGCCTCCGCCTCGACCGCTCGACACTCGGGTGAGTTTTGACTTTTCTGACCACCCCCCAAAAACTCCCCCCAACTCCCCGCAAACTCGTCGCTATTACATAGGCCGTAACATTGTGTAACGAAATTAATAATAATGATGAATAATAATACTCGGAAATTTTTCGAAAATTGATCGTTTAGACACGCGTCAGAAGCTCGCTCGCGAAAGGCTTGTAAAATTAATTATACACAAATCGCGTTATACTGCATTAAACGAGACGGGCTGCTTGCTATTTTGACATTATTATTCCGGCTCGCGCTCGTAATTATCACGATCGATGGCGCGCGCGCCGGAGCTTTTTGATTTTCACGTATAGTATATTATATAATATGTTGTACAAATAAACGCTAGATGCGCGCGGGTTGTGCATAGCATTTTCACGCATCGAAACACTTCTAAAACCGAAATGATTACAGCGCCATCCGGTGCAGCAGCAGCAGTAACAGCAGTGAAAGGCCGCTTTTCAAAATTTTCCCATCGTAAAAACCGAACGCAAACGTCACATTAATTATGTATAGTATACGATGTATATGTATATAATCAATTTGTGTATAGTTCTGTATACGCGCGCGAGCTTGATTCAATTTCCAGCCGAGTCAGCCTCTAGCGAAGCGTAAAGTTTTCCCTATTTTATTGTATTACGTACGCCAGAGCTACGTCGTTAATTATTTAGACGTATTGCATTTTAAACAGCTCGTAGGCTATATACATATTACAGAAACGCGAGCTGCATTTAATATATGTATTCTCGTGCGCGCGTGCATGTGCGCAGATAGTAAATAAGCCATGATGTGAACTCGATATTGTGTAGCTATATGCTAGGCTCTCTCTCTCTCTCTCTCTTTCTCTCTCTCTCTTTCTATTTCTATTTCTAAATGCATAATTCAATGTTTTTACGCGCAAGTCAATCAATGCTATATGTACGCTTTACTACTAAATTTACACATATCAAATTTATTCGTTTCGAAATCGCGCAGGCATCGCTTACAACAGCACGACGCAGCTTCTGAGCAGCGCGACGGTGACCGAGGGAGGCACGACCCCCGTCCAGCAACAGCAGCTACAGCAGCAGCAACAGCTGTCGCAAGCCGCGGGCGCCTACGGTGCCGAGCCTCTGCTCGCCGAGATCAAGCGTCTGCGCGACCGTCTGGTCTGTCTCGAGGCCGAGAACGCCTCGATGAGCCTCAAGCTCAATCAGAAGCAGTACGAGGTCGAGAGTCGACTCGCCGAGATCGAGATGCAGATCTGCGGCGGCAGCTCGACCTCCAGCATCGAGGACAACGAGCGCAATCGCGAGAGCATCATTTAACGAGAGACCGGGCCGCGTGCGGAGGAGCGCGGCGCCTGCAGCAACAACAACGGCAACAGCAACCTGGTGGCGGCCCGGGGCCAGGCGCGGCTCGACCGTATACGGCGATACCTGCACGACCAGACGGTACGAATCGTGTGTCGCATTTTCGAGTCGATGGATATTAAAATTTTTGTTTTTTTTTTAATGTACAGAAAGAAGAGCAGAGTAAACGCGAATCATTGGCGCACGCAGCGGACGCCGACAGCAAGTCGATCGGCAGCCTCAGCCAGAGGCTCTTCGACAGCGACGACGACGAGGACGAGTGTCCGACCAACGAGGCGCTGCTTCTCGGCTTGTACGACGATCATCGTCCGCATCATCATCATCCTCGTCATCGCGAGTCCGGCACGTTGGGCAGCAAAGCCAATCTGCTGCTGTGCAGCGAGTGCGACGTTCCAGGAGCGACAGCGACGAAGACGACGACCAATAAGCCTGGACTGTTGATGACGCCCGGCCGTTATCACATCGACAAGCAGCAGCAGCAGCGCTACCAGCCCGGCGGTGTGAGTGTCGCAATTATTATCATACCTGCGCAAATCACACATGATATCGCTGACACGAATTCGTCGTATGCGTTGTTTAGCGGAAGCGCCGATTGCAAGACCTGCACAATAAGCATCCGTGGTCGATGGACTTTTAAACGCAAAGCGCATCGCACGATACAATTGTAATCGACTCCGTCGGTTACACGTAACATATATAGACTCTCGAGACACGCACGATAAAAAAAAAAGTAATACACGTTTGTCACACGCTTGTATAGCTCGATTATGTATCACGCACATAAACGGCGCACACGCGCGCCATCGAAAGTACGTAAAATTATTAATGAGCTATATATGTAATGATAATAACTTTGTTGTCTCTGATTGTCTGTAATATACTTTGGTATTATATATCCCTGTGTGTGACTCTCTCTTTGATTACATCGATGGTTTGCTATGTCGATTTTTCGATATATTTTTTTTTTTTTTTTTGTACAAATTAACAATTGCGCCCTTTGCACAATGTTGACAGTTCATAATTCTACAATTTATCATTAATACCTATGTATGTTTATATTCGATCTACTTTGGTAAATCCTCGTTCGTTGACGTTTCATTTGTTTTTTTTTTTTTTTTTTTCAAAACTTTGGCCCCAGAACTCGTTGTCCAATTGACGTGTTTCACTTGTACAAATATTCTCAACTCCGATATTTGCTTTAATTTAAATATTTTTTTCTTCCGAGTGAATGTGCGACATGGATTTTAAGACTATCTAATCGTACTGTAAATACACACGGTTACCACAACTCCATTATTCCCTATATCGAAACGATTAACCCATACTAATAATCTGCTTTCAATAAAAACAGGTTCTTCACGACCAGCTGGAACGCGAAGACTCCTACGACTCGTCGGCGTCCGTCTGCGTCGAGTGCGAGGACGCGAAGCTTCAGCAGCAGCAGCAGTTGGAACTGGAGCAGTATCGGTGTCCTCACTGCGAGTCGTCCGAGACCGACGACACCGATCTCATATGCTTCAGTTGTCAGGCCTGCATGAGCAGCTCGAACGCCCCCACGTCGACCGACGACGAGGACGCCAATACGGTCGTATCGGCGCAGGCGGCGCTTCTGCGTCGGCCGTTGACTGCCGCCAGCGCGGCTGACTCCGTGGATTCGGATGCCACGCAGACCACGATGACGATCGCGAGCGAAGTCGTCGGTCAGACGCCGTCGCTGCCGTTAGCCGAGCGTCTGGCGACGATCGTCGAGGCGCGCAGCAGCGATACCAATACTGCCAGTGAGAACGACGACGATCAGAGTGGCCAACAGCAGCAGCAGCAGCAGACGAAACGATTTTTGAGACCCGCCGCTCAGGCTAGCTTTTTCACGCATCTGATCGTTCTATTCTTGTAAATATATTAATCATTCGTGACCATCTTGTAACGGATCACCGACTCTTTTTTTTTCATTTGTTTATATATCTCGATGTTCCGCTTGGAATCAATGTTTAATTCTCTCATTTTGTTTTCACTAGAATCTACGATAAATAAATGTAAATACTTTCAGAAACTGCCAAAAAAAACAGCGCCAAAATGCAATTACTATAAACATAATCGATATTTATCGAACTTTTAGACGTTTTTTCCAATTATGAAAATGAAACGATTCACAAAGTAGATAATCCGTAAAGGGTGGGCGTAATGCGACGAAATATTTCAAGCTCAAACTGAATAATCACAGAGTTACATTAATATTCCATTGAAAAAAGTCTAAAACTACGAGTTCCACGATGTGAAATCTATACGATACAACTTTGAATTTTTAACACCCCGTTAGGGACCAAATAAAATTACTGACGAACTCGGATTAAAAGTAATGAAAAGCAAATTATAATGTGGCTCTTGTATGTCCAAGATCTCAGAGCAATTTTAAAAGGCAGGCATTTCTAAGCTTTCGTTTCTCTCAGAATGAACACAAAAAGATCCTTACGACTGAAGCTAGAACTAAATGAGATACACGACAGAATTTTTAAAACGCAATACATACGCATAATAAAAAGGGCCAGGTCGATGAATATTTTATACGAATTTTGTAACATACATTTAGACATTCATTGCCAAAGGAAGAAACCGAACATCAATTCTGATTTAATGTGCCAATTATTTGATTTAATGAATAAAATCGATGTAACGATATGATATATAGTCCCGCAAATAATACTGAAATATAAAGACGATTTTTAAACCAATTTTTCAAAAGTCATGAAAATGTAACGTTTCGATCCCTTTGGATCGTAACGATTGAATTTCTCCTCATTAACTAGACAAAATTAATTATCGATCGTAAATTAGTAAGCGAATTAAATGAGATGCGAACCTGCGATTACAAATGTACATAAATAGCAAGTTTAGTGCGTGTAGTAGTTGTTTGTGAATATTTTAAATAATTACGATTTTCTCTTTGATAAATTTTTATAAATATTATAAATAAGAAACATAATATATTGAATCGCATATAAACTACAATGTATATGATAAGTAAGTTTTAAAATCACATTTCTAACGTACGAATAATTGGTATTAATCAGTCATATTTTATAACAAAAAAAGAACCTTAAGGAGGACAAAAGCATTTTTATGAAAGCGTAAAGCATCACTTATATACCTTTAAAGAGCACGTCTACTTCGCAAATAAAGTTTTAAAAAATTTTGTGCAAAACTCGATTCCAGTAAAAAATTATCTCAATAAACGATGCCAAGCATAAAATGTCGATGAACCCAATATTAATATAGCTAGATTTGATTTAGAGCATCAATAAGCTATATTATATATCATCGATTTTTTAAGTAATAATAAAAGTGAACAATAAAATAACAATAAATGCACAGTCAACATCATCAACACACTGCTTGATACTTTTATACAAATCTTGCTGTTAAAAAAAACAAAATGAATGAAACCGATCAATACTCCAATTAAAATATCCATTGTATTATCACTCATTAACTCTTCGAGAATTTGAATGTACATTGTTTTATGAGTGGAACTGTACTTGACGAAAGTTATGAGCGATGGATCTCTTTTTAAATTATAAAATTAATATGGTGGCTCAATAAGTTTACAGAATGGAGATTTCACTTAGAATCATATTGAGAAACTGTTGTTTTACGTGACTGTTATCATATAAATTATCATTTTTATTAACATTTTTAACGAAATGGTTAAGCATTTTAATAAATTGAAAATGTAATCGAATTTAAAAAATCACTTTTTGATGTAAAATGATATTAAAAGAAAATATACTTAGCAATATGAATGAAAAACTTTATTCTAAGTTATGTTATATGCATTTAAATAAGAGTTTATTATTCTAGTATTAGAAACATATTGCTTTAGGCTATCACTTTGTGAAATAATTAAACCGCATATTGGAAAAAAAATAGGCGCAGGATTGTTCTTGTTACACAATGTAAAGGAAATACATGGTTTAAAAAAAAAAATTGCATACTAAGAGTGAAAATTATTTAGAAATTAGTTTTCAAGTTATCAAATTTCAAATTGGTTTCAAAGCCACTCTTTGTAAATAAACGATCATTAATAGATAGGCAAAGACATTAGTGAACGGAAGAAAAGAAAAGTACTTATGGTATGGATAATTATTAAATCATTATATTCAATAGAAAAAAATTGCACATTTACGAGGTGCAGACAAATGTGATGAGTGCGACGACGAACATAACTTAGAAATAATTATGAATTTGCTTTGCGTTGGTAATTTTATCGATAAAAGCCGTTATTATATGCATGCTATCAATGTTGTGTTTTCATTAATATTGTGTAAATGATGTGAATAGGTGTATATCATATAGTTTATAAAATTAAAAAACGCGTTATATCCAAAGAACAACGAGTACCCAATAATTAAACCGATTAGAGTTATAGATAACGCGAGAGTGTGTCTCTTCATATTTTGCTCCATTCATTAGCTTTTTTCTTCCACTCGTTTCCGCAATATTAAGCATGTTATTTGTAATGAAAAACAAACAAGGAAAAAGATTGTAATAATATCTATCAATGCGAAACGTATGATAATATATAAGGTGAATCGCATATTATAACTTTTCAAACGAAACACGCACTTTTAAAACATTTTATGGAAAATTTTATTTTACAAAAACCATGCCAAGAACCTGCAAATTATAACAAGAAAGAAATACATTTAATATATTTATCCTTATTTCGTAAACAATAGAAAATGTTACTTTGAACCATAGTAATTTAGTTAATAAACATAAAATGATTTAAGAAGGAAACAAAAAAAAATTGAGCCATGACCGAAGACACCTCTTATTACTACAAACCATAATGAGAGCAAATAATGTTGTACGAGGTTGACTGTCTCGCTGTAGCATTAAATGTAGAAATTCAAAGTTTATAAATAGAAATCGAAGAAGTGAAAAAAACAATGCAATCTAAATTTATTGATCCAATTCCTATGCATGCTTATATTAAATTTATTAAATATTAAATGACCATCAATAATTATATTAATTATTAAAATGTTTAAATTATCCTTCAATTTATGATTATTTTAATTTATATAATTGTTACGTCGTGAGACGCGACATTTATAATATTGTTTTTAATCTGGCTGGGGAGTATAAGGGTTTATAAATGATATACCTGTCGTAGCCCACAATTACAATGGCAGACGATTATGATTTTATTCAGGGACACTTATCTCTAACTACATGAGCGCTATAATTCTACTTAAACTACTTAACGTACTGCTGGCGACTCTCGGGTGTGAAAGATGTCTCGATGTTGCCCAGATGGTTGGAGTGGATGCTCAGTGACCGCTATGACCGCTCGTCTCAAATGACCG
>CACVKI010146262.1:37687-80396 GCA_902732785.1 Trichogramma evanescens
AAGGTTTTATAAGAGTATGAACTGAATTTATGTGTCTATTCATGTCACGCTTGTTTGAAAATGGCTTGTGACAAATCTCACATTCGTAGGGTTTGCTACGATCATGTACTACATTAATGTGAGTATTGAGGTTAGATCTTTGTCCAAATGCTCTATGACAAATCTCACATTCGAAGGGTTTGCTCCCATTATGTACGACATCAATGTGATCTTTAAGGATACATTTTTGTCCAAATGATTTATGACAAATCTCACATTCAAAGGATTTAATACGATCATGTACTGTACTCAGGTGATATTTTAGGCCATCTTTTGCTTTAAATGATTTGTTACAACTGTCACATTCAAAGGATTTAATACGATCATGTACTGCATTTATATGAGTTTTGAGGGTAGATTTTTGTCCAAATGATTTATGACAAATTTCATATTCGAAGGGGTTGCTACGATCGTGTACTGCATTTATGTGAATTTTGAGGTGTTCCTTGCGACCATACGATTTATGACAAATCCTACATTCGAAAGGTTTGTTCCGATCATGTACTCCATTTATATGAGTTTTGAGGTATTGTTTATGTCCAAATGATTTGTGACAAATGTCACATTCAAAGGATTTGCTTTGATTATGTACTGTCATTATATGCCTTTGGAGATGATCCTTAAATCTAAATAATCTATGGCACGTTTCACACTCGAAGGGTTTACAACGATCATGCACTGCATTTATGTGAGTATTGAGGTGACTTTTTCGGACAAATGCTTTGGGACAAATATAACATTCATATGGTCTAATTTTTTCAAGTATCGTATTCGTATGTTTTTTTAGACTTGCTATTGTCGTATACGTTTTTTGCCTTTCATACGCGGTAAGTTTTAAACGTGAATTCACATTAAATTCACAATTATTATAGTAATCGAATCCTTTTTTTATCAAAACTATTAGACTATTTTCAATCATGAAATTGTTTAAATTTGCGTTTTCTTTTTTCACAATCAGTTGATCACTTTGACCCTCAGATTTGCAGATGGTTGTTGATAGAGGCGTCGGTTCAGGTTTTACATCTTTGCACTCAATTTCTATGAGTATTTGTTCATCTAACCTCTTATGTAAAACCACAGCCTCGTTCTCGAGTTTCACCTAAAATTGAAAATTGAGGGCTAATATCTAATAGTTAATCAACAAAACATTCGAATTATTGAACTCACCGATAATTCATGAATTGGGAATTTTTCAAAGTCTTCGACCTTGCAGGAATTCACCGAATCGAAAACACAATTTTCATCCGCATTCGTCCAAGTATCTCTTGGCTCTTCCTTCACCCTGAAGAGTGATAAAGTTTAATAAGAGATGGTTTAGATAATCAAAACACGAAAATGCAACAAACACAATTATACCTAACTACGTCTTTGTTGCTTTCCATCGCTTCCTTGATAGTTGTGTATCTACAGTAAATTTTCAAGACGCAAACTGATAAATATTTGAGGTTATGTGCCACAAGTAGTCAACGCCCAACACTTTCAAGAGACTTGAACTCGTTACGAGGAAATTATTTGTAAACACTCACTCGTGAATTTAGTTCATTGCTACTAGCGACTGAACTCACATTAATTAGCGAAGTGATCCGGCGTCTGTGATTGATATCTGGGGGAAATTTCACTCTCAACCGTCGAATTCGTCGATACGCGGTTATTGCGCACGTGTGTCGCTCTGCTCTTTGTATGTGTAGTACCTACACTAGATATAAGGCGTTCGATTCTGCAATAGCGCGACACGTAAACACGGCAAAGTAGGAGCTCTGCATGTGATTGCCCGTATTAAACTACTATTATTATTGCTGCTTACTCAAACACATGGACCCCTACAACGCTGTATTTGTTTACTTTTCCATGCTTCTCAAAACGCTGTGAAAAATTATCCATTTCCACTACACAATTTCAATCACGACTTAATTACACTCGAATTTCGCCCATTACTCGTAGAATCGCTCACATATATTATTATATATAATGCAATGCGTTAATCGACCGCTACGCTGGCACCCCGACGCCCACCGTCGCTTTACTCCATCAACAAATTTAATTTACCAAACTAAAACCGTAGTAAGCCTGCAGAGGCTTATAGTATAATATCGTGAATATCCCACGTGATACTCTCTCTCTCTCTCTCTCTCTTTCCCTCTTTACGCTCGAAGATGATGAATAATTTCATTTTCAATTAGCCTCGGCGTGCGCGCGTTGACACTACAGCCGCTGCTGCTATACGCTATGTGGTATCCCGTGCGCGCCTATTTCTGCGGGCACAAATTAGCATCGTGCTATGTACAGTACTGCCACGCGCCGCTCGACTTTCGCACTCGTATAATAATTTAATCCTTCGCTCTCGCGCGAGCTTACGAAATGCTCGCTACGATATGCTGTACGTGTCATAATATATAGGCCTTGTCCCTTTTTCCTCGGGAAAATCTTCCTCGACGACGATCTCCGACGATCGCAAGCCATTTCATTTTCGGGTAAGGGAAAGTCGCGTTGCTGCTACAGCACGTGGGCTTACGTACATAATTCCTCGGGCTCAGTGGAGCAGGCCGCCACCACCACCAGCCGAATCATAGCGATTAATGCTTCATTTACTCGGCTCGCCGTATACCCACCCCCGTACTGCGATTTTAAGCTTTCTCTCTCTCTCTCTCTCTGCCGTATAGCCTCGGCATATTCTAACTATGCGCAGGGCTTCGAGCCGTATAATTTATAATAAATCCCGAGAGGTTTCTGCGTTCTGCAGCTTTTATATATATCGGTCGCTGCACCTCGTGCGGTAGGAGAAGAAAATGTTTCGAGGTTTTTATTTACGAACGGGGCGAGTAATTATCGACTCTCGATGCATGATTCGAACAGAGAAAGCTTCTCGCGATCTGCGGTGTGCGGCGTATTATTATAAAAATGAGAAAATAATTGTGCTCATGGAGCACATTCGAAGTCTCTATTTTTCCTCGATTATATAAACTTGAAAAATGTTAAACGTCTCTCTCGGCATTCATCGACGCGTAAAGATAAAGTCATATACATACACGCGAAGCACAGAGCCAGGCCGCGACGAAGTTCAACGAATGAAGAAAAAAAAGACGAAGAAGAATCTGTCGCTGGATTCTAGAACGTCCTCTTGCTCCTCCTTCCGCGTCATTTTGTATTCTTTCTTTTTCTCTCTCGCGGTGACTCTGAACCGTATAAGTATATAGCACGTCACTCTGCGCCGTGCGCCAAACTTTCGCGGTTCTTGTTTTTTGTTCGCGTGTGTTCGTCTCGGCGGCCAAAGGGGCTTCGAAACTCGCTCGCATGCACGACGACGAGCAACGAGCACGTTGTTACTTCTAACGACTTGCAGCTAGCTCGCCGCTAGTTTATTTATCATTATTATAATTTTTTTTTCTCGTTGAATTACTCGATGAAGATTTCTTCTTTGAGGAGCAGACCCGAGACACGGTTAAAGACATTAAAGTTTATTTACATTTATTATGGGGTGGCAGACCCCCCCGGTAAAAATTGAAAAGAGCAGCAGATTTAAAAGTTTATGTGCTGCGTGCGCGCGGCTGCTTTCTCGTATACGCGGCAACGGATAACTTTGGCTAAATGCCCGGAATAACGACATTATGAAAAGCTGACAAACTTTCTACTCGTTTAAAAGGGTCATTACCATCGTCGAATGAAAATAAAAGGAATCGAGTATGGATTTTTTTTTCACCGTATAATTGGTGCGTTAACTTACACATTATATATACGCGTAGGTACATAAAGGAACTTTACTGAAAGCCATTTAAAAAAATGTTTTTTTTTATATATATTAAAACTCACAGGAATCGTACGCGTCCACTTCTTATTATATATCTTTGAAAGTGCGCGAACCGTGCGAACGTATGTGTGCGTGTATGAAATATAAAGCTCGGGCAAAATCTGCCATATACTACATACATATACCAGCTAGACTCGGAGCAGCTTGTACAAAGGAAGCGGTGTACGGTGCGCGCGCTTGTACGATAATTAAACCATTGTTGAGATTTTATGAAATTTCTTTGCTCGGATGCAGAGCTAATCGACATAACTCTCTCTTTCTCTCTCTTTTTCCTCCCCCCCTCATGCTCGCGTGATATGCTTTAATTACTAGTCAAGCCCGGACTCGCGTCGGCTCTTTGTTTTTTTTTTTTGCGAATGAAAAGAAGAAAGAAATTGCACAAAGGGCAGCGCGTGCACTAAAAAATAGTAAGAATAAAAAGAGAGAGCGAGAGAGAGAGAGAGAGATGGAGGGTTTTCCCCGCGCCCGAGTGCAAAAGATCATTACCGGGGTTTATTTTTGATAATAATCAGCATGATACCGAACAATTAGCGCGGAAAAGTGAAGATGTGGAAATAAACGGAGATGCCACTATGGCCAAATGAATACAAAAAAAAAATAAAAGGTTTTCATATTTGGAGTACGGAGGTAAGAAGGGAGAAAAAGAGATAAAGAGAGAGAGAGAGAGAGAGAGAGCTTAAGCAGCACATAATAACAGAGGACGAAAAGAAAGTAAAAGAAAAAAGACAATCTTCTTGCGGAGGTGTATTTATATAAGGACGAGAATTTTTCTTGGCTGTGTTTCGGGATTCAGCACAATAGGCGGCTGAAAGCATGTCTAACGCTCGCTCTGCATCGGGAGCAAAACTAGCCTTTCGCGTGATTGCTCCGCGCTCCGTACATATATATAATATCGTCCAGCTTACTTTCTTGTATTCTTCATTTCGATCCATTCAATGTATTTGAGTATACCTGTGCCTGCAATTTCACCGCTACTTCGGTCGAAAAACAAACACGCTCAACGTCGATTACGTTAATATTATTTTTACGTACATAGCACACACACACACACGTAAACCACATGTACTATACACCTGTTTGTTCTCAAATTTGCGCGCTTGCGGGGTTGCAGAGCGCGGCTGCCGTAGCTCGTGCCGCTGCCGCCGCTGCGTTGGAAATCGAAAGAGGTGTAGTGGTATTTTTTTTTCCTGCAGCTCCGCTGAAAAAAAAATGTAATTACGTTTATTGGAACGTGGGGGTGTGCAGCGGCGAATGCTCAAACTATATGTATACTCACGCGCGCACACAAAAGCACTCCGCAAAAGCGAGCTGCAAATTCTTGGGCAAGGCTGGGAAATTTTCCACGCTCGATCGTGCGAGCGTTTGTATATATATGTGTGTGTGCAACGCGTTCGACGTGCTTTAAGCGCATTGCACGGGCCGCTCCGCGAGCTCGGGGCTAGGTGTTCTTACTGAAAAAAAAGCGTAAAATAAATAACGCTGAAAAAATGTTAATTTGACTGCTATGAAAAAGGACCTAACGACTCGTGGCAGACGGTTGTCATTGTTGTTATTATTATTATAATCGTTCTCGCACGAAGTACATGGCAAAGATACGCAGACTGGCTTTTATGTACTCAACCGATCATATGCGTAGCAGCAACACAAAAGCTCTGCTGCTGCTCTACTGCCCTTTCTCTCTCTCGCCAGCCTGGAATTCAGGCAAAAAAGTAACAGCTTTTGACGCGCAAATATTCCGCACACGCATGAGCTCGTATGTGGTGGTGGTGGTGGTGGTGGTAGTAGTTGCTGTACCTTTTTACCCATTTGACCTCGATGTATATGGCGCAGCGGCCCACCAACGCACGTGGCTGCAGCTGCTATGGTTGTTGTTCGAGATACTTATCGTTATACTGCGTGAATGCACGCGTACGTATGCTATACGTGAAACGCGCTAGAGGAACGATAATTAGTTCTTGCTGCTTATTATATATGAAAAGCTCTGGGCCATCTTGTTAAAGAGGCAAAAGCGTATAGTATACGATATGTATCGTATAACATATCACAAAGCTGCCGAACGCATTTTCATATACACCCCCTCAGTACTGCGAATAAATGGGAAGGGGTGCGCATCGGGACAAAAAAAAACACGCGCTTCGATTTACGCACGGTCACGCGTGTACTTAATTTTTTCCCGTTTATTCGTATGTAAAAAAATAAAAACAGTGCACATTCGACCCGATTTATTCGAGCGGCTCTTTTTATTTTTTGTTTGTATTCCAAAATCTGCAGTCGAGCGGAGATTTCTGAAGTTATCGTTGCGATACACGAACGAGCGTTTATATATTGCTCGACAAGCCTCATGAAGCATTACGTATATACGATCGCGTCGTCGACGTAGTCGTCGTCGTTCGGTCATCCTATATATATATTTATAACGCGCATATCCACACACACACACTATACACACAACTGCTTCGCACTTGGTCCACCAGCGTGACCGGCATACACGCGCAGCCGACCTTTTGACAAATGATGTATATCAACGCTTGCGCCCGCGTCCATCAAGTAATTGTTCGTTTATACTTGTAAGCTCGTCTGTGTATGTATGAGTGCAGCGCGATCAATTGTGCGAACGGTCTCGGATTCTCGCTCGGTCGCGCGTGTGTGTGTGTGTGTGCGTGCGTGCGAAGCGCATCGATCTCGGCTGAAGCAACCCAGAGCAAGCTCGAGGCCACGAGCTGTGTGAATCGCCGAGGCTTACTTTATTTATTTATTTTTTTTCCGCAATGACAAACGACGCTCGACGTTCCGGGGGCTGTCGTTTCTCTGCAGGCGTTTTTTTGTTGGTTTACACTTGCGCCAGATTATCGCGTTGATTATTATCGTCGTTATGTACACGTATAATACATAACGCACGATCGTTCCGCTTCGTGTATATACACACACGAGTCGAAATGAGAAAATTTTTATCGGCATCCCTCGCGGGGGAAGTGCGCAAAAGCACGGACGAGAGCGGCAAAAATAATAACGATAAAGGTACAAAATGTACACGAAACGCCCGAAAATACCGCATCGAAGGTGCCCGTGTGTAGGGCTGAGAGCACCCAGATAGAGAGAGAGAGAGAAGAGAAGAGATTTTAGCGTCGTTTCATGCACGTATAGTGCATTAGCCGCACCTGCCGCCGGTTTCTTTCGTTTCTATCTCCCTTTTTTCCTTCAGTATAGACACGATCCGCTCCGCAGACGTGCTCGCACACACGTACGCGCGTATACTATTGCACATAAACAAAAGGCAAATACCTACTGGCGGAAAAGTCGGTGTGGTATCGCATCGAGGGCTTATTGTATAATACGTACACGAGAGTTCGGAAGTATAAGGCCGAGGCGTAATGCAGTATTATTAATTAACGAATACCGGGGATCGGGCGAAGTACGCTTACATCGGTGAGATCAATTTTCAACACTTTTCTTCTGTGCATCATTCGATGTGAACTTTGAGCCGGAAGTTCGTCGTGTAAACTTGTCTGCGCTTCGAATGAAAGGAGGTTTTTGGTGTACGCTCGTGCAGATATAGTCGTGTGCCTGGCTTCGTTGGCGGAGCCAATTACTTCTTAGTAAAAGTGCTCAATATTTAAAATGGCCTAATGACCAAAAAACATGACCATTCGTTAGCATGTTTTTGGTGATTTTTCTTTTAAAATTATGTAATAAATTTGAAACCCTCATTGAATGACTTGTAAATTACAATTTAATTAATTTAACAAATTTAGACCAGTTTTCAATCGCTTTGAATAAGATGGTGCCAGTTGTAAAATCCACCACTAGATGGCGAGTACCTTCATATTTGAAAACCTGCAAGTGGCAAAGTCAAAATAATTGTATAAGTGAATAAGAATGAAACACAGCATTGCTATGGATTTTTCTTTACTAACGACATGTAGAAATTATAGTTTTGTAAATAAATTCTATATGAAACAGAACGTTAAGGTTACTAGAGTTTTCATTACCTTTTTTGTCCAAGAGATTTTTTCGCTGGCCAAAAATTAGCCATGAAATGTTTAGTATGCTATATTTCCGTACAAATATTGATTTTTCAAATTTCTAGATACAATTCCTGTAAGCTGTTTTCTTGTTCCTTGCTAGCTAACAACATTTTCTTCGCATAATAACACGCCCGAGTCCACTCCATTCTAGAGGTAATTCAAATAAATGCCCCCTAAAACACACGGATATGATAATAATTATAATTATGCGTCTCGAGCTGCATCGACCCACTTCTACCCGGCGATGCTTGTACAACCGAGACAAGCCTCAAACGCAAATTCGACTTTCAAGTTACAACTCTTCGGGCGATGTTGGAGTTTACGTTATAAACATTTCTCGTTTATGTATACGTATCTCCGCCCCGCTTCAGAGATCTTTCCCTCTCTCTCTCTACAGAAGTTTAATGCGCTCTCGCGCAGCTGCACACGCACAAACCCGAATGAATTCAATTGCGCGATTGCGCGCGATATCGTGTGCGTTATTATATCACGGTGTGTGTATGCGATATAAATTATTACTCGTCGAAAAATTCGCGAGTTGATTTTTTTTTTCCAAGAGTATAATATAATATTCTCACTACACGGTGGATGTATATATGAAAAAAAAAAAGAAAACGAGTGCGCGAGCGAGATAAATGTTTTTCTTTCCGATGCGCGCACAGGAGTATGAATTTTTTTATGTACACGATAAACACGTGCGTATACGTGTGCGCGTATATTAAATTGCAGCTCGCGAGAGAGCACAGCTCGTTATCGAAGAACAACTCGAGTTTCCTTGCCCGTGCGCGGCCAATGCCTATATTGTACGGTATATATAATAATATAACGTGCTCGCATGGGTTATATACCGTATGCAGCAAATATAGTTGGTAATATCGACGAAATGGCCTCGCCGATCGCAGCTGCCTTTATGTATACTCGCGGGGGCTTATATATATAATACGAGAACGTTTTCCGCGTTTTCGTGTGCACTCGAACACACAGACAGACAGACACGCAGTGCTGTAGTATGTGCATTAAGCGCGGGAAATTACCCCATCGCGCGTATTATAGCGACTACTCTCGCGCGGGTCAGTGTGGCATATGAATAGAACGAGAGAGCAAAAGAGAGAGAGAGAGAGAGAAGGACAGAATTGTGAAGTGGTAATGCCGCTCCGTGCGCGGGCGCGAGTCCTTTGCAGAAGGATATTGGGCTTGGTGGCACCATAAGTGCGAGAGTATATTAGGTATAAGCTGTATGGGATAAAGTCGCGTGGGGTGCATTAGAAGCAGAACAATTTTGGATCTCTTTTTTCTTTTTTTTTAATCTGCGTTATGTCTGAGAAATTTTTGTAATATATTGAAAAACTCCAACATCTGGCTGTTCTTCTTACGAGCTGTATAATTTTGATTTATTCCAAAATTATATCGAGCAATGCCGTAGTATTGTCGTCCTACGCGTTATATATTTTACAAACGTTTTCGTTAAGCAAGCGAAAGATTGCTCCTGGCAGCTTGACTTTCCAAGCTTTCTCTCTGCATCTCTCTCCCTTTCAAGGCAGTAGGCAGGCAGGCTGAGGCTCAAGAAGAAGATTTTGTGGATAAACTATGTACAACGTATATCTATACAAGTGCTATGTATATTCTCCCTCTGCCTTGGACGTTATTTAGGTAGTTTCTCGGGCCCCTTCCCCTCCCTCGCCGCTTCTATCTTCCTATAACTTTGGCTCAGCATTACGAGAATACTTGGAATATATATAACCAACGAAAGAGAAGTGCGGAGAGGGGGTCGAAGAGAAGTAGAGGTCTTGAGGTCGGCGAACTATTACCCCTCGCGCGTAATGCAGGATTAACAAAATGAGATTAAACACCGGTTATGTGTGTGTGTGTGTGTATCTATATACGTATATATATTTTCAAGATATATATAAACGCGAAGCTGCTACGGTGTACTGCTCTGTAGCGAACGAAATCTCGATTGTTAGAAGTGGCAAAAGTTTTCGGGGATATGATAATTTCTCGGGGAAAAGTTTTTGCCTCTATCGCCGCGCGCCGTCGCCGTTATACACGATTTTCCAACGGGGGGAAATTATCTGCGCGCGTATATGAAACACATAAAATATAATCGGATAAGCGCGCGCGTGCAGTTTCGTATATTGTCTCCGATATTCTTTGTGAAATTGAATGGCCCGTAAAAAAATTTAAATAACAATCTCGATCGAGCGAGATTAGATTTTTTGAGTTTTATACATTTTTTGTTTGCATGGGAGCGACTATTCAGATTTTTTACTTTAGAAAATTTTAACAATTTGCAACTAAAACTGTTTTGAAAACTTTTTTCTAAAGTCACTTGGGGTTTATGTAGGAATTTTTTTCAAATTCTAGCAAGAGTCGTGAATATAGGAAAGTAGACATTAATTCCAGTTTTCTGGAAAGAAATTTTTTAAAGGGCCCAAAATTTCAAAAAATGTTTGCGTAACTTCTAGTACGACAAACGACGATAGTCTACTCAAAAACGTGGTTGAACGATTTCTTTTGACAGAGAATCTTTGGTAGAAATGCTTAACGTTAATAATGATCTAAAGATCCAAAAAAAAATCATTTAAAATTTTTAAAAACATATAAACATTGATTGGCTTCTTTTGTAATTTTTCTGTTACATTTATGTTAAAATTATTCAGCCCATTCTCAATGACCGAAAATGACAATGCGACTGTTTCTAGTATTGTATCACTTTAATACGATATCAAGACTTCAACCACTAGATGGCGAGTACCTTTATATCTGTAAATCTGCAAGTGGCAAAGTTAAAATAAGTATATAAGTCGAAGCTCTTTTTCAATATTAAATAGGATATTTGATAATCGTTTTTATCATTTAATTTAGATTTAACAAATACAATTTGATCGACGGTTTACACTTCATATTTTACATTTCAAATAGAAAATTAAAGTAACTATTGAAAAAAATGTATAATTAACAGTGATTTGCATGAATTTTATGTAGTTCAAAAACCTTTTTCGTTAGCCAAAAACTACCTACCAAAATTTTGAGCATTTCTACCAGAATAAAGGTATATAATCTAAACCTCAGTCAGGGCTCGAGATCGAACCTCGAGACAGAGAATTTCGCTTAATCATCGACTAAATTCCGCTATCGAGCTTCATTACACGCGCATTTCTCACGAGGATGCGCCGCAGTTGCGTGCAGTTTTCAAAAATGTCCGATCGTATTTGGCACGCTCGCTCTCGAGCTCGCCACAGCTAAGCACGCGACCGCCCAGTGAAAATATCGAGCTTTGGTCAGGCACACGCACGCAGAGCTGTGCGGCTAATTTTCAGTAGCATAGCTCGGGCTAATAATAATCGATGCCTAGGGGTATTTTCATCGCGGTTTCGATCATAGCGTATCCAGGTATCATCGTTATCCATCACGATCACTTGGCTATGTAAAAGGAAAATCTTTCTTTTCGTGCCTTTGGCTCGCAAGTAGTAACTTATACAGCGCTGATTTCTACGTGTATTTCTCTTACTCTACGCGTACACATACGTGTATATGTAAATCACACACACACATACACTCACAAACGGCGTTGTCCCTTTATTCGAGCGTGAATAATACGTGCCGACCGCAGTGCTCTCTCCGTGCACGAGTATGCGTGTGTACCTATATGTATGAGTGCGCGTACACATATACGTATGCTTGCTCACGCGAGATCGAATTGCTCGGTTGAGCCGCCGTAGACCAAGTGCCGCTGCTCAGGTTCAGCACACGAGCGCTGCACACATACCAACACATACACATGCAGAGAGAGCACACACACGCACACACCCACGCACGACAGCTGAGATCGGGAGGGCTTAGTTATAGCCATTTGTACTTGCGCTCGCGCACTGCTTTCGTCACACACGAACACGCGCACACCACCTACTACTACTCAAAGCTGACAACAGCCAGAAAGGCAGAGTCGGAGTGGAGCGAGAGAAGCTAGGTAAAAGGTCTTATTACCTGTATACGCGCGT
Organism: Trichogramma evanescens; assembly: GCA_902732785.1. NCBI lineage: Eukaryota > Metazoa > Arthropoda > Insecta > Hymenoptera > Trichogrammatidae > Trichogramma > Trichogramma evanescens. The sequence continues at coordinate 49,558 of CACVKI010146262.1, forward strand.
GCGTATATACGTGTAACGATGCCGTTGTAAAACACTGGCGCAGTTGCGAGCGATATAATGCGCAATAATGCTCGCGCACATGCGCCCCCGCGCCTCATTTTTCAAATGATCGCACTCTTACGTGCCCGATAATTGACTCTAGAGATTGGAAAATATGCGCGCGTAATCTCCCACGCGCACCTCCGTGCGAAGCGTAAAATGTGATTGAAAGCGATGTACACACGAGCGCGAATATTTGCACTCGTGCCACGAGCGTGCTCGTACACTCTATCGGTCTTTTGAATAACACAAAAAATGAAAGGGAAAAAAATCGACAACCAAATTGTCTCCAACGCGTTAATTAATCGAATTTTTTCCAATCGTTTCGTGTCTCCTATCGAGCTTGCGCGCGAGCGTTTGTTTATCTAAAACAGGGCCCACTCGAGTGTAAAGCGCACTCGAATCGCACTTCAAAGAGTCTTATACGCGGCAAGGGGGGTCGGAAGAGAAGAGAAGAGAAGAGAAGAGAGAGTAAAAAAAAAGGGAGGAAGAAGTAAATCAAGAAGATAACGAGTAATCAATCGCTGAAGCACACCGTACTCTATCTCTACTTCTCCGTGCTATTAACGAAATCAATACAAAGTGCCGCAGCTGCTTCTGTGTGTACAGAAAAAAAATATGTATAGATATATATGTCGAGCGATAATATTTAAAAGTCAAACAAGCTCTCCGCTACTGCTGCTGCTGCTGCTGCTGCGAGTGTGCACTGCACCGAGAGAAAGAGAAACTTAATCTGCACACTGCAGTGCACACTACTACTGCGCTATATATGTATAAGCGCACAAAAAAGGCAGAGCAGAGGCGGCGCACAGCACTAGAACTAGCAGCAGCACTAGCAGCATCTGTGAGAGAGCGAGAGAGAGCTCAAAGAGACGCTAATATATGTGTGTATAATGGGGTTTTCAGCGCTATATGCACGTATATATATAGGCTAAAGACAGCCTCTCAATTATAACTTATCAGCCGAGTAAGTGCGTGTAGTCGACATCGTCGTCGTCGTCGTCGTTTATACGAAGTGGAATTCAATTAATGCTGCGAATTCTCCGTTACACGCGGTTAAGCTGTGTTTCAGCGTATACGTGAGTATTAAAATATACAGAGACTCGGTGTAATTTTCCTCGATTTTCTTTTTACTTCTTTTATTTTTGACGCTTTGAAATTGAATTGATTAATTTTCGTGCGCTTGACTCTTTTCACTTCTGACAGCTGGTCTTAGCTCTGACTTCTGTACGGCAGTTGTTCATCGATTTTAAAAAATGCGTTATGGCAAATACATTGTAACAAAATTTATCGTAATAGAAGGTGTCACATTTCATTATGAGCTTTTCGATCTCACCAATAGATGGAGTACTGCAAACTCGCAAGTGGTCAAAATTTCCAACCAGTATATTAATGCAACACAGAAATCATAAAATCACGGACGACAAGCCTTTGTCCTTTAGGTAATGATCGACTTTACTATCGTAGTTAGTTCTGTACATAATCTAAAAAATCTTGTCGATCAAATATCGTCAAGCTGCGTGTGACGGTTAATTACACGTCAAATAATACAAACAATATACCTTCAAAAAAGGACGGAGGCACATTACCTTAAGATAAGTAAACGAATGTAAAAAATAATTTTAACGATCTCAACTGGATTGAAAAGCTCTTATAAAAATTCAATAAAATAAATAAATAAAATGAAAAAGCTCCAATACGAATTTGTACTGGTTTCCTGTAGGATACTAAATTAATCCAATTGAGTTGCAGTATTTTACGATGCTATATAGTTGTAAGTGATTGTTATAAATTTATGCCAGAGTTCACTATAATGAATCTTCAATAAGTAAGTATTAATTTTTCTGTACCCACCATTACCTAGAAATGTTTTTTTATTATAGAGTTTTATTGGTACTCGTTAGATTTTTTTTATAACATTTTTTTATCGGTAATGTCCTTAATTCGTAAATATAAGAATTTCATTACATAAATGTAGCAGCTGAAGCTGTACATGGCCTCAAAGACTCTCTTTCTCTCTCTCTATCATCTCGGCTGCAACTGACGCTGTACACCGCTGTATTATATACTGCGACACTTGTTGTTTGCGTATTTTTTAATAAAAGCTGCGGAAATTTGAAATTCGAAGCGTCATTTGAATATTGATTCTTACTGCGCTGTATACCGGTGTACGCGTTATATTTCATATGTACACAGATATACATCCGAGCCGCATGAATGAAACATAAAATCATGATTGCAGACTCAATCAGAGATGCAGATGATATTATACATCCGCGCGCCGTGTGTACCACCTATATACATTTACTACGCTCGGCAGTCTTTAAAAAGGTGATCGGAACACAAGCGCGTGTATATTATATAATACCGAGAGCGCGAGTCTGACACGCCTCTATACTACCGTTGCTGTCGTGAGAGAAAAAAATCGAAAGGCCAATTTGTATTTATATACACGGATATATAGATGGATAAACGCGAGGCAACAGCACTGCCGCGTGCGAAATATTCGTGCGTGCGTGAGCTGCCGCTGCTGCTGACGCCACTGCCGAAGCTGCGTGTACATGCATAAACTGCACCTCGAAATTCAATTTCTTGCCTCTCTGTCACTCTCTCTCTCTCTCTCTCGCGAGTGCAGCGCGACACTGCATCGCCAATAACAACAACAAAAACAAACGGTTTTTCTCGTGTATTTATTCGAAATTCGTCGTTGTGAGAGAGAGAGGAAAAAATATATAACTCGACACTGCAGAGCCTACTCGTTGCTTTCGAAATAAAAAAATAATAAATACGACAAATCGACGGATAATCAATAAGTAGAGCCGTAAGTTTTTCTTCGATCAGTGTGACATTTAAATTCCTAACGCCGAGTCGATAACCTCGAAATCTGCAGGGGCTTATAGTTTTATTTATTAAAAAAGTTATAATAGTCGATACGCGCATGCAAGCTCGTAGTGGTTAAGTGTGTGTGTGTGTGTGTGTGTATGTGTCTGCTGTACTTTTTTTGTGCTTCGAAAGAAAAACCCTTCTTCCTCCCTCTCTGCGTACAAGCGCAGCTTGAAAAGTCACCCGAAGATTGGCCGTCCGCCAACGAAGGAACGTTATAATTAACAATTTTTTTGTCGCCACTAACGCGCGTCCACGTTCAGAAATAAAAAAAAAAGGAGGAGGACGAGGAAGAGTTAGAGAGAAAGAAGCTCCCTTCTCCCCCAGCCGTGAGACGTGGAATTTACAACGTCGAGAAAATCATGGATAAGAGGCGATAATTCTTGTATGTATGAGCACGCGTCGCAGTAAGAAGTGAGCAGAGAAATTTATGAGCTAGCCCGGCGCAGTAAAAAAAACGGAGGGTTCTTTTTGTTTTTTTTTTTTTTTTATTATACTCAACCCTTTGACTTATCGCGCTCGCGAGCGTAAATAAAATCGTGGACGTTGCTCTGGATGAAATTAACAAGAAAAAAAGAGATAGAGAGAGCGTGGAAATTAATTTTTAGCATCGATCAAAGGGCAAGATATAATATAAAATAAATAGGTGGCCATTATTCGCTGAACAAAATTAAATTATAAATGTCTCACTTTCGCTTCGCTATTACAGGCAACATAAAAGGTGCACATAACAAAATAATGAAATTCCAGCCGTATACGTGTCGTACGTAAAAGTGAGAGAGGAGAAGAAGAAGGAAAAGGACAAATTGGTGTTCGCGCGCGCGAAGAACAGTGAAATGATTCTCGTGTAATACCAAGGAGTCAGACGGACGGACACATCGGGACGAGCAACGGCAACAGCACAACTCGCGTCTGCAAATTCACCGCCGCATCGATCATCAGGCGAAATTTTATTCTCGCTGGATAGAACCAATACGCCATATAAATCGGATCTCTAGTCTGAATTTCTCTCTCTCTCTCTCTCTTTTTCCTTTTAACACTCGTTTTCACGATTTTACACGCAAACTCAGACCCCCCCGCGGAGTGTGGCCAGCAATAAACGCGCGCGCGGTTATACGACATTCGAGCCACAGTTGGATAGAATATAAGCATCGTTGTCGCGGTGAAATAGCCCAATCAAAGCAGCAGCAGCGGCAGCGAGAAAAAGGAGAGAAGAGTAAAAAAAATGCCCTGCAAAGGATGTACGGTCGAGGACAACTGCAGAAAGGACGCTATCAAGCGCATAGAGGCACGATACAAAGGTTCGTCGTCGTCGTCGGCCTCTTTATATATTTATTATTGTATATGTCACGCAGCACAGCCTCATCTTTCTTCTTTCTCTTTCCTCGTCATTGCCGATAACGATATAGCCCCGCAGCCGCCGCGTCATAGCGGTTGTAAAAAAAAAGGAGTCGGTATATGAGCTCTGGAGTTCGGTAGTTAGAGGAGGAGGGATCTAAAACTTTTTATGCATTATTTATCTTAATGTATACGATTCGAAGCTCTGCGCGAGCGAGCAGCGAGGTTATATACGTATATCACGAGGAGTAATGATCTCTTGTATTATAAGATCACGCAGGACGACGAAAGTTTTTGGAGAGAGAGAGAGAGAGAGAGAGGGGGGGCGATCTTTTCAACGCAAAAGTTGAATAATTCAAATCTCTCTCCCTCTCTCGCTCTGAGCTTTAATGGATATGTGATATTTATACACCCACACGCGCGCATATCGATACAGCCGAAAACATCGATACGTCGATCATTCCGACTCTGGTGGAAAGGCACTGTAACAACGCGGGCAGCGGCGGCGGTGGCTGCTGCGCGAACAAACAGCAACAACGAGGAGCAACAACAACAGCAGCAGCAACAATGAATGCGCAGCCTGCCACTGCTCCCGGGCAATTAGCCGCCGTTTCGAGCGCGATCGATAACACCACCACTGCCAGCACCAGCAGCGGCAGCGGCAAAGACAGCAGCTCGCCACCCGCCAGAAACGCCAGTGAGTTTTTCCATCAACCCCGCCAACAATAACAGCGGCGGTATAGAAAAGCCTATATACGCGCGGAGAGCTCTGATAAATACGAGGAGAGACGTGTGTGTGTGTGTGTGTGTGTGTGGATATTTTTCGGGTTGCGCGGAGGACTCCCGAAGAGAGAGAGAGAGAGAGAGAGCGAAGCGTTTTATTCAAAATGCGACAGTGATGGATAACGAATTTTATTTTCGTCCATTCGTGCCCGACTCCACACCCCATTGTATACGCGACATATTGTTCTGTATATTTGTGTTTGTGTGCGTACGCGTTATTGATGGATGCGCTCGAGTTGCTATTCGCGATTCCGATACGTAAAGAGGAATCAGCAGCTTATTACATACGATATAATGCATGAGTCTTTGCTCTCTAAACAGCGTCAATTTTTCCGCCTATCTTTTATCATCTCATTTCTGTGTTGGAGTTTTGCAGTGAGCTCGACGTGATCGATTGCCCTCCCACGCGCAAATTAGAAATCTCGCGTACATTATACGCACGTATATAAAATAAAAAATACCATCTCGCGCGAGCAATGACAAATGTGTGTGTGCATATATGCCCGCACGTACAGTTGAAACTTGAAACTTTTCCGGCCGAGTGAAATAATAAAGTTTGTATAATACAGCGCTGTATACCATTACCCCCGTAGCAGTAGAGTCGTAAAAACATTTCCATTTTCTTGCCCGCGACTAACGCGCAGTTATACGTACGACGTTTGTGAGCTGCCTCCGCGATGTATCTCTCTCTCTCTCTCTACTCTGCGGCACGTATTTGTACCCCCACACACGCACACGTACGAGCAAACAAAAATATATACGTGTACAATAATATATGTGTATAATTCGCCTCGACTAAAAGCCTTTTACCAACTTTCCGTTTTATATTTTTCTTGTCCCTGCTGCTGCATTTTCCCGCCTGTATCGCATGCAAAACACACGCGGCCGTATAGTCGCGGGCAAGCAGAATCTCGGCGTGGTCGGTGGAGGAAAAAGCAGCCTCGACAGTGGCGGCAGCGGTGGTGGCTGCTGCTGGCTCGCGAATCGACGCTGCAAGCCCAAAAGACCGTGGCGTCCACCGGCGGCCAACGAGGCCGAGAGAAAAGAAAGTAAGCCTGCGTCGCTGATAGAGAATAAAATAGAAAAAAATAAACCTATCGGATATTTTTTTCTCTATTTTTCAATCGATAAAAAGCAAACAAACACACGAATAACGATAATAAGGATGAACGTACGATTATTTTTCTCTTCCTCCTCAATTCCATACATGAAAGGAGTCGACGATGCTTTATTTACTCTGCAAGCTATCATCGGCGTCCTTTTGTTGTACGGCGCTATAGTCTACGCTCTCAGCAGTCCGCCTACCGTTGATGTTTCGGCTTACCCCCGAGTCTAACGAAGAGTTACGATGACGTTGTTGGCTGCAGTGCAGTGTGCAGCGCCGCTTCTCTCTCCCTCTCTATAGCTCTGAAAGAGCCTCGAGAGTACAAAAGAGCTCGGAGCGCCCGCGCTCACGTGGATAACGCACTTCGAAGGCTTATTTATGTCAATTTGTTGCTACGTGCATGTGTGTGTACTGTGTGTGCGAGAAAAAGCACCGGCTAAAAAGAGGCATAATAAAATGAAAAAAAAAATCAAGTACAACGATTGTTTAATGCTCTCTGAACTTTTTACTCTTACTACTACAGCTCTGTGTCCGTAAAAATATAGTGCTGAAAATCCCGAGGAATCGACGGCTGCCGCGGAGGGGAGTAGTGGAGAAGGAAAAAAAGCCACCCAACGTTCGACTCGGATCGGATTACGGGGCGCAACGAGGAAAAGCGAGAGAGAGAGAGAGAGAGAAGAAGAAGAAAAGCCTGAGAAAAGAAAACGGATCTACTTGAGAAAATAGCCCAATCGTGAAAAGAAGCGCGAGCTTGCGCTGTAGTTGCCCGTCTAGCTGCTGTACTGTACTGCTGTACTCTGTTATAGCAAGAAAAGCTAAGCACCAGCGAAGAAATAGCGGGGAAGGAGGATCAAAGGAGAAATAGTTGAAAATGACGTTGGTCGGAAAGGAGGGCCCTCTCTCTCTCTCTCTATCTCGACTGCTGCACTCTTCTTGGCTTGACTCGTTGGAAAATAAATGGCGGTGTGGCTCGGGCGACTTTTAAAGGCTCGCAAGCCAGCTGCAGCAGCAGCAAAAGCAGCAGTAGAAGAAGTAGTTGTAGTAGAATAAGAAGAAGAAGAGGAGGAAACTTCGTTAAAGAGATACATCGTTCCTTCTCCTATATACTCCTCTCGCTGCTCCTCGCGGGCATGTTTCTGCTGCTATACGTATTTTATACTATATATATCTCTTATGCGCCGCTGCTGTAACCCGTCGGCGAGAGAGAGAGAGAGAGAGCCCCGAGAGTTATTCTAGTTAGGAGCTACTTTTTAATAACTATCCGACGGATAAATTTACTAACGAATTCGTCATTGTCTTGTATTAGCGAAGAGAGAGAGAAAGCAGAGAGAGAGAGCTGGGATAGAGCCATAAATAAGCGTCTCGTTATTTCAAAATCAGCGTATAGTCTCTCTCTCTTCGCCTCGAGTTTCGCGCGCTCGCGTCTCTAGTAAATATTTTTCATTCTTCCAGTGATTTTGCCGCTTTTTCTATATATTTATTTGCCACGCATACGCGTGTAATTTTTCTCTTTCATCTTCGTCGTGCGTTGTATATGTATACTAATTCTTTCCTTTCTCCCCCTTATGCTTTTTTTTTGTATTTTCATTTTCCGTCCTTGCCTTTGCGAATAGCTGCTGCTCTTTATACCTTTGGTGTTTTACGCTCGCTGGATTTTTTTTCTCTTTTCACTTTTTGCTTTTGCTTTTTCCGCGCGAGCTTATTTTCTATTTAGCTAATTTTTTTTGTGTTGTTGTTCACGTCCCCTCCGTCCCAGCGCGCAAGCTCAAGTCGTCGTTGTTGGCTCTTTCTTCGTGTGCTGCTCTCTAACGAGATTTTTTTTGCTGTTAACTTATAATTTACTCCTTGATCGCTGGAAAAATACAGAGAGGGAGAGAAAAAAAAAGTCTAAACAGTGACGATAATCGTAATAAACATTATTTTTACTCGTGCAGATAAAAAAGACGTTCATCGTTTATTTTACGTGGGAAATATTATGGCTGGTTATAAGTTTACTCTCAACTATCGTTTCGAAGTTATACTTACTCGTGGAGCAAAATAAAAAAACAAGAAGAAATGAAATAAGATAAACCGATTCTTGCTCTTGTCTGTACAATTGCATTTACGTATTACGTGTAGTAGCACAGAGAGAGAGAGAGAGAGCGATGCAATTTTGTTTTTTCGTTTCTCGCAAGGCCAAATCGAATTAGCGCTTCGTGATGTGAAAAATCAATTTTCTGCCAAAGCCTTGGTGCTAAACAAAACAAATCTATCGGTATGAAGAATACAGAATATAAACATAATTTCGTACGATTCAATTTGGCGTGTGCGCGCATACGTACGTGACTCGAAATCCACGTGAATATTACGTAAGCTACTTTTTTTGAATCAAATCCAATAAATAATCGTGAGTAATTCGCCGTAAATTAAACTCTCTAGTTATAGGACGAAAGTCGACGTCACCGCACGCGCACTGCAGTCAGCTGCGCAGTAATTTTTGGCATGAGCTTTTTTTGGCGATCCGCTGTGCAGCCAGTCAGCGAGAGAAAGAGAGAGACGGAGTTAACTTGCAGGGGGGGCACCGATAAGAAGACACGAGAGACAAAGGTCCATTTGGCTCAAAAAGTCCTCTCTGTGTGGTGCGTCCGGAAACTTTTTTGTCCCTCTTTCTCACTGTCTGACGGTGGCCTCGTCTGTCTCGTCCCCTCACTCTCTCTCTCTCTCTCTCCCTTTGCCGTGCGCGCGCTCCACTTGTCATTTGCGTTAGCTCTCTCTCGACTCACCTTCGCTCGAGATTGCTATTCACTTCTTTTTTTTCTTCTTTGCTTTATCTCCTGAACTCTCTGGTTGGCGATCGACGGATTCGTCGGGAATTTTTCCGCAACTCGAGTATAATACAGCACAAAATTATCGGAAGATCTTCTCGAGGCCTCGGGGGCACACGCGCGGTCATAATGCGAGATCGTTTTGTCATACGGAAACAAAGTCGGATGATGAACGAGCTTCGTACCACCAACGTACCGTACACACACAAACGAACCAAAAAAAAAGACAACGAAAAAAAAAAAAACAAGGGCGAAAGAGAAACCGCAAAAAGAGAGCTCGAGTGTCATAATCAACTCAACGACGGAGCCGCGCGCCAAGTCGCATTGTGTGCTGCTGCTGGTGCAGTGTGTGGAACTTTTGGGTTTTTGAAAACGAAGGAACGTAAAATATGCATAGAGCGAGAGTGTAGGAGAGCGTGTGTGCGAGTTACACGCGGGGTTGGGTAAAAACGAAATTACTCGCTAAATTACTCGGACAACGCGCTCAGCGGGTATATGTGTGTATGTATGCAGCGCGCGAAGGGACAACGACGATTTTGGACGAACAATGCCCGGCGCGGAGTGGCGCAAACACTGCGCACATAGGTATATTGTATATACTTACTCGGGGCAGCAGTCGCGCAGCGTTTCAACAGCGCAGCGTATACGAGCGACGATCTTCGCCAGCTCGTTTGTCCTCTTCCGTGTACGTATTATATATACGAGGACCCGTGTGTAGTGCGTTGTGTTGTATGCGTATTTTCGGGGATGCAAAACCATATTCTCTAAAATAATACTTGCGCCTCTATGCCTCATCCTCCGACCTGACTCAAAATAGAGAAAGAGAGAGAGAAAGAGAGAGAGCAAGCCATTGAACGCGCGACTCGGCGACGACAAAGCGAGATTTAATTAAAGCTCTGAGTCTCTCGGCTAGCTGTTTTTTTTTGTGGCACTTTGGAGCGCAGTGTATACGGTGCCGCGCGCTCCAGCGAATTCGTGAGTAATGCTGCCTTTTTTCCCCCCGTTTCTCGTTCTCTCTCTGTTGTCCGTTCTGCGTGCGTTTGGCGGATTCTTGTTATATTTTGTCACACGCATTTGGAACACGAATTAGAACGTATACGTAAGTATACATGGGCTCCGTATTTCAATGAAGAAAATATACCCGTACATAGTGCCAAACATCACTACTGGCTGGTTATTCGAAGTTCGGCGTGCGCGGAAAATCGGTTGCGAGGGTTGTCTGTTGATGTCTATGAATAATTATTGCTACAAGGCTATGATTTTATACTAGCTTACTTATAAGGAGTATGTATAATCTTTCAATACATGTAAGAAAGGCGAGTAAATGATTTATTCTAGTCACGAAAAATGATAATAACTAGAAAAATTTTATTATTCTTCACATAATTTAAAGACATTTTTTCATACAATCAAAGTATTCATAAGAGTATAGTAGTCTTCTTAGGTTTCAATGTCTTGAATTATTTTTAATATTTGATGAGTTCCTCCGATTATGTACTGCATTTATGTGAACTTTGAGGTTATTTTTTCGTCCAAACGATTTGTGGCAAATATCACATTCGAAAGGTTTACAACGATCATGAAATATCTTTACGTGTAATTTAAGGTTCCTTTTTTCTCCAAATGATTTATCACAAATCTCACATTCGAAGGGTCTTTTACGACCATGCACTAAATTAACGTGAGAATTGAGGTTACATCTTTGTCCAAATGCTTTATGACAAATCTCACATTCAAAGGATTTACTCCGATTATGTACTGCATTTATATGAGATTTGAGGGTACTTTTGTATCCAAATGATTTTTGACAAATCTCACATTCAAAGGATTTAATACGATCATGAACTGCAGTTATATGTTTTTTGAGTTTACCATTCTCTCCAAATGATTTGTGACAAATTTCACACTCGAAGGGTTTGTTGCGATCATGTACCGCACTCAGGTGATATTTTAGGCCATTTATTGCTTTAAATGATTTGTTACAACTGTCACATTCAAAGAGTTTGATCCGATCATGTACTGATCTTATGTGAGAATTGAGGTTACATCTTTGTCCAAATGCTTTATGACAAATCTCACATTCATAGGATTTAATACGATCATGCACTGCATTTATATGAGTTTTGAGGGTAGATTTTTGTCCAAATGATTTATGACAAATTTCACATTCGAAGGGTTTGCTACGATCGTGTACTTCATTTATGTGAATTTTGAGGCGTTCTTTGCGACCATACGATTTATGACAAATCTCACATTCAAAGGATTTAATACGATCATGTACTGCATTTATATGAGTTTTGAGGGTAGATTTTTGTCCAAATGCTTTATGACAAATCTCACATTCAAAGGATTTAATACGATCATGTACTGCATTTATATGAGTTTTGAGGGTAGATTTTTGTCCAAATGATTTATGACAAATGTCACATTCAAAGGGTTTGCTACGATCATGTAATGCATTTATATGAGATTTGAGGGTAGATTTTTGTGCAAATGATTTGTGACAAATATCACACTCGAAGGGCTTGCTCCGATTATGTACTGTATTTATGTGAGTATTGAGGTCAAATTTTCGTCCAAATGATTTGTGGCAAATCTCACATTCAAAAGGTATGCTCCGATTGATTGATTGATTATGTATCATAATTACATGCCTTCTAAGATTGTTCTGGTATCCAAATGATTTGCAGCAAATTTCACATTCATATTGTCTAATGCTCTTTTGTGTCACATTGATTTTTTTTTTTAGATTTTCTTCTCCTTTATATGTTTTCCGACACAAATCACCCGTACAAGTTAATTTGGTTCGAGTTCTTATATCAACTATTTTTATATATTCATTTTGTTTCAGTGGTGAATTAAATGAAAATTGACGATTATTGTAATAATCGAATTCTTTTTTTATCAAAATTATTGCCTTTTTACCATTCAAACCTTTAGTCCGAATTTGGTTTTCTGTTTTTACAACAGGTAGGCAACTTTTGTCCTCAGTTTTACAGATGGTTCTCGATAAAGATTTCAGTTCAGGGTTCACATACTGGCACTCAAAATCTATGATTATATTTTTATTTATATTATCTATCTGATTTTCATTTTCTCTTTTCACAATCGATCGACTACTTTGATACTCAGTTTTACAGACGGTGGTCGATAGAGACTCCAGTTCAGGTTTAACATCTCTGCACTCTGAATCCATGTATATTTTATCATTGAATTTATCTCGTAATGCCATAACCTCATTCATTCGATTTGACTAAAATTAAAATTATTGCATAGTTTTGGATAGTGAAAAAACGAAACATAATTCAAACTAATGAACTTACCGATGATTTATAAAATGTGAATGTCTCAATATTTTTGGCACTGCAAGAGTCCACCGAATTGAAAATATGATCATCGCCTGTATCTGGCCATGTATCGATTGGCTCTTCCTTCACCCTGAACAAAATTCAAGGTTAATAATGAACCTCTCGTTTAAAAAAATTTGTCATGCACAAAAATAGTTATTTGAGTGAGTAATAGTTACCTAATTGTGTCCTCTCTGCATTCCATAATTCCTTGATTACAAGTGATCACTGTGAATTTTCACGATATACATTGAGGAAATATTCTTAGTTATGCGCCTCGAATAACCAACACTGTATTTCACTCATTTGTAAACACTTACTTACTTAGAAATTTCTAGCTACCGACACGCGCTACTGGTACATCAGCAATACGACGAGATCCCGCAGTGATTGTGATAGCTTCTCGTCAGTACTTCCCCCTCCATAATTGTTCGTCCGCAGTAATGTTCCGCGATACATAGAGGGACTCGCGTGTTATTGAAGCTACAACGAAATTGTAATCAAAATGTCATTCATGCAGGCGCTTGCCTAATATGCTTACATGTACGCGGCATATATGCAGAGAAAAATCCACACAACAGAGAAATAAATCTCTGAATCCACATGGATGCGGTGCACAGTGATAGAACACGCATGTATTGTCAGATTATGAATGATTATGAAAGACGGTAAATTTTTGAATGAATATCAAAATTTTAATGTCTCTAAATGTCTTTTGCTTGAATTCGATAATGTCCGTCAAGAGTTGATTTGGAAGTACTTAATTTCAGAAGGCCGAAAAATTCTTCGAAGGAATCTTCGCCATGTTAAAATTTTTAATTGTGTTGAATGTTTTAAAAACAATGTATAAATGATAAATCGATAAATTGTTTGTAAACAATAAAATTGTAATCGATTTTGGGATTGTCCCTTATACACAGATCATGTTTACAGTAAAAACAAATTAGTTTGAATGTTGTCTTTCCTGATGAAATTAGTCATAATACCAAAAGATACATTTTATTCGTTTAATTTTCATAGTACTGAATGGAAAAATCCATTGTTTAATTTAGGATATAAAATGGATAAAAGTGAGGAGAAATCCGAAGATATAGTTTCAGAAGATAACTCAAGTGAATACAACATTGGTGTTTCAGACGACAAAAAATATGTTTGTGATATTTGTCAAGAGGCATTTACACTAGAATCAAGCCTAATAGCACACCGAGAAACTATTCACAATGAACAAAAAAAATTTTCATGCGACAAGTGCGAAAAGACATTTGAGTTCCGAAGTCATTTGAGTAGACACAAAATATCAATTCACAAAGGCTGCAAAGATTTTGCATGTGACTGCTGCGAAAAGAAATTTGTGAAAAAATCGAGTTTGTTTACTCACCAAAAATTTGTACACAAGGATAGCGAAAATTTTACATGCAACAAGTGTGAGAGAAAGTTTGAAAATAAATCAATTTTACTCAAGCACAAAAAAATATTCCACGAAGTTTTCAAAGATTATTTGTGTGAAAGGTGCGCGAAGAGATTTAAAAATAAACATACTTTGCGCTTGCACATAAAGACTGTACACGATGGTTGTACAGATTTTGCATGCAACAAGTCGGAAAAGAAATTTGGAAAAAAATCGCATTCGCTCATGCATATGAAGACAGTCCATGAGCATCGCAAAGATTTCGCATGCAATAAGTGTGAAAAGAAATTTGGAGAAAAAACAATATTAATAAGACACCAAAGGACAGTGCACGCAGGTCGGAAAGATTTCGCATGCGACAAGTGTGAAAAGAAATTTGGAGAAAAAACAATATTAATAAGACACCAAAGGACAGTGCACGAAGGTCGGAAAGATTTCGGATGCGACAAGTGCGAGAAAAAATTTACACAAAAATTTTATTTGCTATGCCATCAAAAAACTGTACACGAGGGTCGGAAAGATTTCACTTGTGACAAGTGCGAGAAGAAATTTGGAACTCAAAGCAATATGACAAAACACCAAAAGAACATACACTCAAATCGCAAATATTTTGCATGCGACAAGTGTGAAAAGAAATTTGGAGAAAAAAGAATATTAATAAGACACCAAAGGACAGTGCACGAAGGTCGGAAAGATTTCGGATGCGACAAGTGCGAGAAAAAATTTACACAAAAATTTTATTTGCTATGCCATCAAAAAACTGTACACGAGGGTCGGAAAGATTTCACTTGTGACAAGTGCGAGAAGAAATTTGGAACTCAAAGCAATATGACAAAACATCAAAAGAACATACACTCAAATCGCAAATATTTCGTATGTGACAAATGCATGAAGAAATTAGGAAGTATATCAGATTTGTCAAGGCACCAAAGGACTGTACACGAAGGTCGGAAAGATTTTGCATGTGATAAGTGTGATAAGAAATATACAAAAAACTCAAATTTGCTCATTCATCAAAGGACAGTCCACAAAAGTCACAAAGCGATTGAGCATGCGGCAATTGCGAGAAAAAATGATGATTGACAACTGTAAATATGTATCGATATTTCTAAATATATTTTTCAGAAATTTCAATAAAATTCGTGCCGAAATGCTTGTACATTATCTGAACCTTGGACGTTCAACTATCATTACACCTTTGAACACTGAGGTTGTGGTGTTTTTAGATCTCGCGTACCACTAGTCACTACGCTCTCGGTTCATTTTTTGTCTACTAGATTTTTGATAAACCTCGCGAAAGAACACGCTGCCCCAAATTGATCAAATCATCGTTAATAAAAGATTTTGCTAATTTACTGACGGACAGTGATTATTCCTGTTAAGAGAGGCGTGATGTGTTATAACAATACGATTTTACCTAAAAAAAACCAACGTGGAAACCATTCAATAATTTAATTTAATCCAAATAATGTTTTTTAAATCTCTTAAAAATTAGGAAAAGCTGTCATAATTGTATTAGAATTGCGTAAGCGGCAAATGCAGGTTTGCCTATAGGGGGCGACACTTTTTCTAATCCACTACTGCACACAAATATTTAGAATTATTAGTTCAATGAGCCATTGGCTAGCTGCAGGTGGTAATAAAATAACTACTACAGTCGCGATGCATTGAGCGCAATTATTTTTAATTTCTGATAACATTATCGAATAGCGGGTACAGTTTGCACGCGCCATAGAATCGGTATAATTTACGTGGATATATATTACAGTATATATTTTGATCGCCAAACAATGACATTAGTGCGCGCGACCGGGTAATCCGATCGCATTCGTCATATCGCGCGCTTATTGCTCTTAACTTAATGGCACTGCACCCACCCTATTGTGCGCGGCACCTCACGTGTGCTACACACGCGATTGTAATACATTTCCTTGCTTCGAAGAACGCAGTGGTGTAAAACCCCTCGTGTCGTGCATCGATCACGATTGTTCCAATTAAAAAAATCTCACAACCGGGATGTTATTACACATGCATCGAACGGCGAAAAAGATTATCCGCGGCAGGATTGTAAAATCGTCGTATATATAATTGAAGAATACACGCGGGCAGAACTAGAGGAGATCGATTCGTCGTGCCGATTATAATTGATGAAAATTTAATACCTTACAATCGTACCAAGCGGTTTTAAATAATGTATGAAGTTCTCCCGTGGCGTGCGGTAAAAGGCACGGATAATAACGATATCAACTGACATCATCGCTGTCGTTGTCACGCGTAGAGTGAGACACTCGCGGCTGACATTACGCCGAGCTTTTCAATCGAATTTTGATTATCGTTTGCAATATATATGCCAGCGTCTGCATACGATACCCTTGTGCAGCTATAATACGCTCGTTCTTTTCCTTAAATTTTTCCTTTTTTTCGCCAACGCCACGGGAGGATATATGCGGTTGCATTTCAAACGGCGGATAAAACGTCTTTTTCCCTCTCGCCTCTCTGCCCGAAAACGTCTTTTACCATCCTCTCTCTCGCTCTCGCTCCAGACCTTCCTCCCAATCAAGGCAATTTCGTAATGGCCCGGGCAGGATTTCCTACGGGCACGTCTCAGTCGTCGTTGAGCAAAACGAGAGAAAGTGAGGGAGAGATGACTTTGAGTAAAAGTTGCCATGCTATATATATATACATCGCAACTTACATTTCCGGGCTATACGCTAGCCGAGAAGATGGATTTTATTCAATTTGACTGTGAGCAGTGGCTATATAATATATAATGCACAACTGGCGTGCGATCTATTTTTTTTTCTTTTTTTTTTTACTTTGCGCGCGACACGTGGATGAGCCGAGAGTGTGAGATGGACGACTGCGGGTAATAGCCATCAAGGACGTATTCTGTGTTTTTTCTTCTTCTACTTTTTGTTTGCTTCTTTTTTCGTCCGCGCGGGGAGATCGTATAAACTTCGCAGCAACACTATCTGTCATAGGCGCCACATGATGTTTGCGCCACGTATATATATATTATGTATAGAAAGCGAAAGATGTATATGTATGGGTGCGTTGACGAAGGGAGTGAAATGTTGTAAAGCTAATAATTCGAGTGGTTGGGTTCGCGCGCGCGGGGAGGTGCGCGGATTACAGGAAGACGAATATAAATTAAGTAGTTTCGCATTGTTCGTCGCCGTCGTCGTCGTTGTCGCACAGCACAGCGCGCGTCGGTATATTAGCATAAAACGTTAAACTCAAAAGCTGTACGCGATTGTAGAGGAGAAGAGGCAGAGAGATCTACCGCAACTGCGCGAACAGCAGCAGCGGCAGCAACGACAGTCTCTCTATTAATTTTCAAGCCAAATAGACGACAGCCGCTCGCGCGCAAATTTGCATTCTCGCGCGCGGCATCTCTATATATTATCTTGTATGTACCACGCCACGCGGTGTGCACGAGGCTCCGCTGTATTAGCTCGATTTTGTAAAACATCTGCGCGAGCGAGCATACATGACAAAACGGCGCAAACGACGCGTGAAAATGAAGACGAAGCGCGCGCGATTGAGAGGAGCTTGTACATCAATTTTTCAGCGACGAAGAGAGAAAAAAGCTCTACGCGCGAACTGTAAAAATGGTTTTAAATAATGACTGCACGTACGCGGAGCTTGTAACGCGTTAGTTACATGCCCATAATATGTACAATGCAGTCGCTGCGCGCGTACGTATATAAGTACTTACCTGCGCCGGTGTGTCTCGCACACGCATACTTATTATACGTACAGAATATGCTAAAGTAAAGTCGAGTCTCGCGCGAGCTCACTTCAAACAATATACTCTCTCGGTGCAGCTGCAGCGGCAGCGTCTCATTTTGCCGTATATATACCTGCGAGCGTATGCGTAGAGCGCGCATATGTATATAAGTATAATAATGATAATGTATACACAATACAGCTATAGCTGGGAGACAACTAGTTTTGTCGTGCATAGATATATGCGTGTGTATTATTCTATAAGAATCGAATATAGCAGCGGAGGCTCGACGTCATAAATTAGGAAACTCCGGGGCGAGCTTTGTTTTATTTATAATAATATATCGCACACGCGCGTACGCATGATATACAAGACGTAGGAGCTTCAATATATCTAGGTTGCTAATAAATACTGCTAGTAGATATTTACCTTCGATTGCAAGTTTGAAACTGCTAATAACCAAAAAATTGCCATTTAAAATGTTTCAAATTACTTTGACATAAATTGGCTTTTTGGCGTTATTTTTTGTTAAAATGATGTAAGAAATAATAAGTGCATTTTAAATGATCCGAAAATGACGATTGGTCTGTTTCAAAGAATTTTAACTAGTTTCTCGAGCACTTTAAACCCATTAATACCACTTTGAACCACTAGATGGCGAATACCTTTATATCTGCATATCTGCTAGTGGCAAAGTAAAAATAATTGTTTAAGTCCAAGCACCAATTGCATTACACCTTCATAAATATAGAGATAGTGGAGGCATTTGAAATATTTTCATGGTCGAAAAAAAATATCTCATGTTACAAAAATCTTAATTATCGTTTAATTAAATATCTTTTAATATTCTGAAGTAATCGAGATTAATTCTTTTCTATTAGATAAAGATACATATCGTTTTATGTGTCCATATGTAAAATACGCGTTATAATCATGACGTGTGTTTTCAAATGATTTTTTTTATAATTACTATGCCAACTTACCCCCATCAGGGGCAAATTGACACTTGTGTCTTAATTACCTTAAAATGCGTAAACAGAGAAGGAATCTTTTTTGATTGGCGTAAAAGTATATGTACTGTTAGCTTTTACAAGGCCTATTGAACTGTGAAAAATATTCATTAATAAAATTTTAATTTACATTAAAAAATGACAGTTTTTTAAAAGTAGCGCCAACGCACCCCAGTCTCCCCTACCCTAGTTCTAATGACTATAATTTTATGTCCAAGAAACTTATTCGTTGGTCGAAAACCCGCTGTAAAATGTTGCTCATTTCTACCAAGGTACATGCGTGGATGGTGTGACGATATTGCATGCCACAGGGAATCAAAAAATTACATTTATTATATTACATTATAAATATATTATTGCACGTCTTATAAGCTGCGAATTTGATGAAATTCGGGACCTTCGCGACGACGCAGCAGCAGCGGCAGAGTTAGCGATATTTTTTCATTCTCTTTGGAGAGAACGATATAATGAGATTACAGCGTACGATGAAGAGTATATGATGAGGGGCGATCGGTCACGTGTGTGCAGAGCACGTCTCTTTTCGTCGAGTCTCGACTGCGTCGGGTCTGTCTAGTTATTTAACGAGAAGAAAAATGAGAGAGAGAAAATAATCATCATCGCGCACGATGAGCGATGAAAGTTTCTCGAGAAACGAGACCATAACATAAGTGCAGAAACGATCGTCTTCATTCGTTATTAAAACCGCGCGTCTCGCGATCGAAAATTGAATTACGTTATTTTCTGTATAAATATATTATATCGCAACGTGTCGTGTGGCATCGTAGCTGAAGGGATACGTAAAAAGTTTGAAAGACGCGTGAGATTGATTTGACGTATTATCAAGCTTCGGATTTCGAAGCGCAGCAGCAGCAGTAGTTACGAATAACTCAGCGATGCTTTCCCCCCCGCAGCTCCAACTCTTAATGCAGAGCTATCCGTTTAATAGTTGAACGATCTGCTGCTGCCGCTTCTGCCTCTGCTCACCCGAAAGTTCGAATTATATACATACGTATATAGCATAGACGCTGCGCGCGTATATACATACACATTCCCCGTAGCAGTATGAATTTAAGTCTCTCTCTCTCTCTTTAGCGAAGCCGGAGTCTGAATAGTCGGCGAGGGAATATTCAAAATCAATACCCGGGGCCGCGCGACGATGCTCCGGCGTGTATTAGAAAACAGGAGTTATATATAGTAGTAGTGGTGCGAGCTACATAACGGCTGGCGCGTACAAATAATGCGCGAAAGTGCATCTCACGCGTTCGCCGTGCTATATTATTATACGATGATATATGCCGGGCATTCGACGCGCGGCGCGGCTCCCAGCGAGTACAACGAAAACGCGAGTTTCTTGCGCGATATTATCGCATGCGGAAATTTTCAATTAGTCAAATTATCGATATCTTGTCGATTAATTAGCGCGAGTGCAGTCGAGCGTGTAGTGAACGTGGAAGCGTACGAGCGAACGAACGAGAGAGAGAAATACTCTTGTACGTGCAGTGTATGGTGTATGCGTATACACGAGCAGTACTCACTTTCCTACTTCCTCTCTCTCTCTCTTTCCTCCAATTCCTAGTCTTTCAGGTATTAGAAACTTGTTACACTCGAGCTTACGGGGTCGAGCTTGCAGTAGTAGGATCGAGTTGCTCAGCCACTGTAGCTGCTACTTTTTTTTTTTTTTTTTTTGAAAAACAGCTCCGAGCGACATCACAGACGCTGACGTCCGAAGTACAAACTCGTTTGTTTACTCGTATAAAATATTTTATTCGCCGCAGCAGCGGCGGCGGCGGCGGCGGCTCGTGTGTATACGCGTGCAGCGCTCGCAGTTGTCTATGTGTAAAACTTTGTATTAAAGCTCGACGAAGCTGCTTCGTTCGTCTGTACGTACAGTATAACCTTTTATGTATGTGTCCAGCGCGATGTCGAAAGTTTTGATACCACCGGGTAACTGGCTGGCTGCTGTCCTGTCAGGCTCGTCGTCCGTTTGTGCGATACTTTTTAGCTTCCACTTACAATTTTTTTCATATAAAACAATGATGCGTGTGTCTCGAGTTTCCTTTACTTTTGACAAATACGTGTGTCCGCGCGCGGAGCATATTTCTATATGTCACGGTGTCAGTGAAGTTATTCCTCTGGAGTAACCACGACAATTTAGCGAGTGATATATACGTGACACTCTTGCGTATTACAATTACCAGGCTCCAATCGATTTGCGGCCTGGTGATATAAATACAAAATAAAAACGAAAAAAAAGAGGAAGGATACCGCAATTACTAGCCGGTTAATTCCGTGTCTCAGATTTTGTAATTACAGATTTGCACTTGTGGATGTGTATAGGTAATCGCGTTTACACCCCGGTTAATCTCGATACGTGGGCGCCCCCTCTACTGTATAATTCTAATGATCGGCTTATATGTACGCCAATGAACTAAAGCTCCACTGCACACTCGCACACATATACATACACATGCACGCGCAGCAGCTCCTGCGGCACTTCTCTCTCTCTCTCTCTCTCTCCACGTAATATCCTTGAATTTGCATTTTAACGCCCGTCGAGCGGCGCGCGTAGCACAGCGCACAAGCTAATATACACACACGCACACATAGACAGAGTTGCGCTGCAGCTTGATGAATCTGATCGATACAGCAAATATACATATCTATATGTACAACATGCAGCGAGCGCGAGAAACCGGGGGGTACAAGTACTTCGCGAGAGCGACAACGAAACAACGAGGACAAAACGAAAATTGCTCTCTTTCTCTCTTTCGCGCGCTCGGATACTTTGCACGCGGGCGCGCCGCTACACAATGAAAAGCGCGCGATCGCTCGGAAGATCTTTGATGCGACTCGACGCGACGCGACACAACAGAGATTTACGTAGATAGGATGATTAGTCTTTTCGAGCGAATTTGGAGAGCTTTTTTCAGCGTCGAGCTTGCGCGTATCCAGCTCTCATGCTGTGTATACGTGTATTGTTGCCCATCCGTTTCTTTATGCTTTCATGAGATGAGAGCAAAATGAAAAAAGAGGAGACGAAACAAAGAGCGGACAATCACCGTATAACGACCGATCGTATGTATGTACACGTGTGTGTATACACACTAAAAGTCAAACGGCCGCCTTTGCAGATATAAAGTCTCTCTGGCGCGCGCGTACATGTAAACGCATTGGCCGCCGTCGCTGTTGTTGTTCTTGTCATTGTTGTCGTTGGGTCGCGAGTGAAAGGAGAAGGAGCTGCAAATACACGTCCACGCGCGCGCACACTCGCGCAAACAGCACGCGGTAGCGTATACAACGAGGCAGGGTAAATAGCTTGCAATAATTCACCCGGACTGGTATAAGAGCCGCGAGAGCAGCGGCAGCAGCAGCAGCAGCAGCACAAGCAACAGCAACAGAGACAAAGATAATATCTCTCGTATACACCTTAAAAGGATCGAGCTTGCCACGCGCCAGACTGCGAAGAGCTTTTCTCCGCTGCGCGCTGTTGCGTCGTATTCCCTCTCTCTCTCTCTCTATTTTTCAAAGATTTTGGCACATTTCTTGCTCGTTAGAGAGAAGCCGTGCTCGATCGATCACGCGGAAGATCTCGTTTATTTTTGTTTAGATGTTGTTGTTGTTGTTGCACACGAGAGTATTATCACGTAATTTGTTTTCAATTGGGAGTGAGCGAGGTTTTTGCAATTGATTGACGCTGTATATGTGAAGAAAATAAAGTGGCGATAAAAGCGTCAAATAAATCAAGTTAATAACTTGGAACTAACAGGCGAAAGAATGAACCTCAATGGTGACGTCACGCCAGTGGCTACAGTGAACGACTAATCGTGGGATCGAAGGTAGGTTCGCGCCTGGATCGGTACGGCGACCGATCGCTAGGTGGCCCTCTATCTTGTTCCTCCGAAACTCCCATTCAATTTTTGTATTTAGTGGCTATGTATTCCAATTTACCAAGTATTGTAGACATCTGCTTCTGGTAATTTAGTATTATTTAATCAGACAACTAATTTTAAAAATTGACGCCTCTTATTTATACGTGTATACAAGAAAAAGAGCGTCCTTAAATCAGCGAGCGACACATTATAAGTGACAAAATTATCAATCCGATAAAATTGAGACGTACGCCAAAAGCTGCTTTTCCAGCACGCGGGTGTTATTATTATACACCGCGTGCACACTTGGGCGGTGCGTTTCAGGATCGGGCCAGCTTAAAATTGTTGTTGCTAATTTTGAATGAAGTTCTCTCTCTCTCTCTCGGCATACACACTGCTGTTGATACCTCGCCGTCGTCTTGCTATATACCTATAGCTTTTATATACATCAACGCTCCGACTCGCCGGATCATTGTTGAATTAATTTGCCTATTAGAATTTATGAAAGCATAAATAGTACGCCGCTGTATATATTATGCGACGGGAATTATTCAAAGTTTCGAGCCCTCGACTTTGTGTATACTTATGTGTGTGTGTGTGCTACGCTGGTGTATATGGATATTACAGAAGTCGCGCGCGCGTCGGCGCTTACATTATTATTATTATTATAATTATATCATGCGCATTTGTGTGTCGACGATGTACACACACATGACACACACACATGCAAGGGCGCGAGTACACGAAGTTTGTGTAACTAACTCTAACGACGCACGAAAAGTGTCAAAAGCACAGAGACGTGCGCGCATGTATATACTATATATGATACTGCACATGCCTGCGAATATGTATTACGCGGCCGGCGGCTTTGCGCTGGTGCGCGGCAGGAGGAGGACTTTTACGAAAACCAACGCATTGTATATATACCTGCCGTCGTCGACGACGCGTTGTATATAATACTCGAGTCCTTTTCCGCGTGCGATGTGCGAGAGACTCGAGAGAGCTGAGGACGTCGACCAAAAACATATATCCCACATCGACGCTCCTCGTCGTCGTCGAGTTTCCGCATTTACAACGCGACGAGTTTTGTCCGTAGGGAGATTGTCACACGCTGTGCGCGCTCAGACGGCGACGAGGTGGCAGACCTTGTCATCTTCTGCTTCTTCTTTTTCTTCTTCTTTTTTCTTGTAACGCCCAACGACGCATGTGTAAATGTATACGCGAACGATTTCGAATTCCCCGGGAGTATTTCTAAGGAACGATAATACCGGCGCGTGTGCGAATACGTCGTATTTTTTCTCATTCTTCTTTTCTCCGCACTGCGAGTATTTGATTCTCGCCGAGCTTTCTTACGTATATGCGAAGCTTTACTTACGATTAGTCGGTAAGATTAATGGGATTAGCACGCGGGCTACACGCATCCACGCCTCCAGCTATATATAGGTTCCTTTTATTCTTTTATTCGCCGTTGACTTTGAGGCGCGCGTTAGTTTTAGGAGTCGATAATTGAAGCTCTGAAATTGGTCTTTCTTCCACGCTCTCACGCCAGCTTACATTTTACAATATCGTGTATATCCTTTACTCGAGTTGATTCTTTTTTTACCGCAGTGCGAAATAAGAAAAACGAGACCTTGATAGGGTAAACGAGCGAAGATCGAGTTCTGTGAATTGATGGATCACCACGTACGGGTATCTACGTACGCTGCGCGCAGCGCACTTATGTATACGATACTCGCGATATCCATCATCGTTTTTTTTTATCTCGAAGCGGTATAACGACGCGCACGATTTTACCCATCATGCCTACATTTACGTATAATATATCGCGTGGTGCGATCGCAGAAATCCACGATGAGGTTTTTATCGGTTGAAATAAAAAAACATATATTGTGTCGCGCTGACTGCACAAGTATTATTATATACCGTTATATAATATAGAAATGCATACAGATAATGAGCAACATTGTAGTAGGCGTATGATGTACTTATTCATCTATACGTATACCAAAATGCGACTAGTGTGTAAAAGATACAGAAAGTGAGAGCCTATAGCGCCTAAGGAAACTGAATTATTGATGAGCTTAATGTTTGGAATGTGTCCTCGTATGCACACACAGGAGTTAAGGGCTCGTCACTGTTGGTTGTTGGTGCTGTCGTTGCTATTGTTGTTGTTGCCACATGACTCTGCAGGGTTTGTTGTCTTGGCCAACCGCGCCAAACGCCAAACTCTTGCGCGCATACACGAGATACATATCTACGCATGTACGTACGAGATGAATCGCAATCTCCGGCTTATCTATGTGTGCGAATACTCTTGCCGTATACCGTCCGGATTATCCGTCGTGCGCATACAATGATATTCCTCTTCGCTCGATTGTAACGAGCAGTGGCGATGCGTACTAAACTCCCTTACTTTTAAATCGTAAAATCGGACTACGTGCTTTCGCGTGGCTCTGGCACCGTCCATATATGTTAAAAAAAGCTTTTAATTCTTCTTTCTTCCTTTTTGTACGAAACTCTTTTTCTCTCACACTCATACAAGTATATACGTGTATCCTCGGCTATCCGCTCGTATGTAATATACGCTGACAAAAACTTTGTTTGACAATGATGAATTTAGCGCGTCGATGCCTCTGCGCCCAACCCCTTCACGAGTGGCGCAGAGTACAGCAGCAGCAGCAGTGTTAGTCCACGGTAGCCGCTACTGCTGCTACTGCATGGCACACACAACCGCAAGCTCGACGCGCCGCGCGCTCAGATGCAGAGCATGAGCGAGAGAGCATGAGCGAGAGAGATAGAGAGAGAGAGAGAGAGAGAGAGAGAGAGAGAGAGAGAGTGAGGCAAAGAGAGTAAGAGAGAGGAGAGAGACAGACGATACTTTAATGGCGCATTCCTCAAAGGGCTTTGTTAATTAAAAGAGGGCAAGATTGCTCAACTTTATGGATGTATATATACAAGCTAGCTAGCTAGCTGCTGTGCGCGCTAGCCTAGCAGCATCAGCTGCGTACGTATATACACAGTGGGTCAAAGCGACGCCCTGTATGTGTACATCGGGGGTATTATATATATATATATATATATATAAAGGCGCTTCGGGCCAAATTGAATTTCTCGTAGCTCTTATAGCGAGAGCAACAGCAGCAGCAGAAGCAACAGCAGCAGCAACTGAGCGTGTACTAAAGTCGCGGCGGCGCGACTGTAATCGCTCTATATACGGGTAAATTCCATTTTTATCTCGCTGTGTCACATTGACGTTGCTTTGCGTGGGTGTGTGTGTGTGTGTGTACGTGTACGTGTATTATCGTACAAAGACAACAATTCACCATCCGCATGCCAAATCATTTAGCAAACGATAGCGTGCTTGCAACGTATACAAATAGCTCGAGCTTTTTTCGAGCTTTTTCAAAAGCATTCCTTAATGCTCGTATAATGAAGCGACAAAGTTTCGATCCACTGAACGCTGGGCAGCTGTTCTGTATCATATTTTAATAGGTACACGAGTACACACGCGTATTCGTATTATGCACACTAGTTTGCGAGATCGATTCCGCGCCCCCGGCAGCTGCCGTATCCCACCCACACCCACACGCAAAAAATACGCACCGACGAGCTGGAGGACGCGTGAAATTTCATACGCGAGCTATATATATCGTGGACGCAATACGCACACAATCGCACGCATATTCTGCTGCAGCTGCTGCTATCCACTTGACTTTTCAACGTTCGAGTTGCTGCCACTTCATGGCTAACGTATGTGTGTATATAATAATACTCGTCGCGCGCGCGCGCACTCGCAAAAACTCGTGATATATAGCTGTAGCGCGTGTGATGAACACCGTTTATCGACAGCACTTCATCAGAGAGAGAGTCGATTGGGTGCGAGTGCGTATTTTAATTTTCCATCTTTTCCGGGGTACTCTGCCTATCTTTTTTAGGGCGCGTAGAGCCCAAATTAAGGGCTGATAGGTGACGGGGAATGGAAAAAAATTTGCAAGTACATGAATGCGATTCGTAAAAAATAAACAGGCGATTGTATGCACGAGTGTAATAGTTGAAAGATTTTTAAGGACGCAAAATATTCTCCCTTTAAAAAATGATGCTAAGCAGTATTATTCGTTCTGTAATTGGTTGTTAAAATTAATAATGGATAATGACCAAAAAGATACCCTTTGAAATGTTTAAAAATACATGATCATAAATTGGCTTAAATTATTTTTAAAAATTTAGACCAATTTCTCCAGCTTTTTGAAACGATAATACCACTTTAAGCCAGTGCCACTAGATGGCGAGTACTTTTACATCTGTTAATCTGCAAGTGCAAAGTAAAAATAAATGAATAAGTCGAGTACAGGTTTTAAAAACTAATGTATTTTTGATGTCTCTGATACTTTTACAGTTCCAAGTATTGCATCGATGAAGAAAAAAATGTAGTAAATATTAATTTAATTCCAAAAAACATGGACTTGAGCATGCAATTGGATCTCGAGTAAAGAATCAAAATTATTCAAATCTGAGTAAAGATTGTGAAAAGAGGGAAAGAAATTCTACAACATTATCACGTAAAATTTCGAAACACCTTTGAGCCCTGAAATTATATTTGGATTTTGTAAAAATAAAAAATTTCTCCGCAGTAAGGAGTTGAATTTCGCGCTCGAACTTGATCCGTGAATAATTTGTATTACGTGTGTAGCTATTCTTGGATGATGGTGTATACGATGATAATAATAGGCCCCGACCGAGATGCCGCGGTGCAGACGCGCGTAACGCGCGCGTTGATGTGTATCGGCCTGACCGCATATTTACTTTGACTACTGCTGAAACTGGTACCAACGTATGGGGACGGCTCAAAGTTCCACCGCGTTTATCATTAACTTTTCATTGCGTGCTTGCATATTCTCAATCATTTGATTATAGCCACGAAAGATTAGAAAATCACATTTTCATCGTTACATCTTTTACGTGTCTAACGACTTGGCGCATTTCACTCGAGCGCAGCATTAAAATGACGCGAGCAGATATTTCGCCGCAACTCGAGTGGCAGGAAAAAAATTTGCAATTTTGCCTTATCGCTCGAGAAAGAGAGTATAAAGTTACACGTCGCAAATGTGAGATGCGCAAGCTCTCTGTAAAGCCTTATACAAAGTGACACGGTCCAGCCACGTTTATATGCTATATCGCTGCAGCCGAGGCTCTTCAAGAAGCAGCGCATGCGCCATCGGCGTAGAGCTTGAATCGACGCGTGCCTCGAGCGAAACTCGACGTTGCTGCTGCTGCAACAGCATGGAATGAAAAGGGTGGTTGGGAAACGAGACAGCACACAGCTAGCAAGTGGGGGGGTAGTAGAGGAGCGAAAGGTCATTGATATCCCGGCTTTTATGAACGAAGCGCCGCGGCGCGACGAGAAACTAGGCCGTATATAGCCCCCCTTCGTGAGCGCGCGCTCGCGCTAGCTGTGCTGCGCTTCGTATATATATGTATATAATACTACAGAGCATAGCGCACAAATGCACATCTCTCTCTATATACGAGAGCGCTTCTTCCTCGCTGCGTATGATGAGCCTTGGCTCGAATATTTCTACCCTAGCTGCTGCAGCTAGCCTAGCTCTTCCCACCGTGAACGCATATGAAATTTTCATTTCCCAACTTTATTATATCGTACGCGATTTTTTTTTTCCTCCTGCCTTCGGGGTCGCAATAATTTTGTCTTTCATCCGTCGTCATTATGGGTAATGTATGATATATACAACCTCGAGGTTCTAGTCGGTATACAGGACACACGTATTTAATGACGAGCCATGCGCAAAAAAAAAGAACGTTATAATAATGAAAATGGTGGTATCATCCGTCATGGACTCACGCGGTGGCGAGTCCACCCTCGATTCTGTTGCTCGTATTTATACGTCGAATTGGGCTCGGAGCAGCTCTTCGTCATCGCTTATGATACACACGCAGCTTGCCCTCACGAATTCTGGATATTTATGTCTTTGTGTAATAGCGATTTTGCGCGCCGCTACGTGATATATTATTTTTTTCTCCCATGGAAATGTACGAAAAATAATGTGTTCATCCGTACAGATGCTGCGAGGAATAATATAAGTAACAAAAAAAAAAAGATAAAAATCTTTTGCTTCGGGGCTAGTGTATGTATAGAGCTTTGTCGCAGAGTGTTATACGTTCTTCGACTTATTTTCAACGGAATCGAATTTTTCCATGCACACGAGTATTCGCAAATTCATTGTTCGCGTACACGTGAACGTTCACGGGGCTTAACGACATTATAGCCCCCCTCCACTCCTCTCGTTCTTCTCTGTCTTCTCGTGCGCGTCGATTCCGTCGCGAGCAATCGTAGTTTAATCTTTTTAATTGCAATTTCAGCGTGCGTAACGTTTCGTGCGCGAAATAAAAAGATGTATGTATAGCGTTCTTATACGGCGTCCTCCATTGCTGGCTCTACTTGATTCTCGCGATAGATTAAAAACTTGTTAATCGCGTTTCGTTGAAGCTTCACTTATTACGCGAGATATTTCTTTCGACACAGAAGAGATGTGACCAATAGTCACGTACTGCTTCGAAAAATTCACGAAATTAGAAATTAAACTAGCCCGCATCGCGAGAAAAAGCTGGAACCGTGTGTGTGTAATTATTGTACATGTCGCGCGCATACTCGAGAAGGAAACGTTAGGGCGACGAGACGTTCAGTGTTAAAAATATTCATATTGAAATTAATGGGCAGAAAGTTTTCTTCCCTCTCGCAGTCTAAATCAAATTATTGTAAATAAAACACTAAAATTAAAGTTATTTGAATAAAATTAAACGATTTCAAGAATTATACTACACTGAAAATTATAATGTGAGCTTCTCTGATGAAATTTTTTTCAAAACCGTGCTTTTAATTGTACAATTATTTTGACTTTGACACTTGCAGATTTACAGATAAACTTACTCGCCATCTAGTGGTGAAAGACGCCATTAACTACGATTAAAATATTGAAATTTTCATACATTTTTTGAGCAATTAAAGCATAACTCAGCATTAAACGATAATTTTCAAATAAAAATATCCGATTTAAATACGTAAATACATTTACGTAAAAGATAGATCAATTTTCAACAAAGAAAGATTTCATATGTTGTTGTCCCCACTCATACGCAGATACTATAAAAGCGAGCGCCTTTAGCTGACACATAAGCAGTCGACACTCTTACTCGGACTCGTGTCGAACGAACTTCCGAGAGTTTTGATTTGGAGCAATATGCTGTCAATAGTGAGCTTGGTCAAACTAAACAACTCGCCTCATTATTTCGCCACCTTCCCCCACTTCTACGATCCGAAGCTTCTGAATCGACCACCAAGTGGCGCAACGACCAGGAAAATCCGTACCCGTGACAAGAAAACCATTCTTCAGCGTACTAGTACAAGTGGCTTCTTGAACTTGGTGTACTTGTATCGGTCCATTCCTCGATTATAAAATACACACATATCCCAACCTTCTTATATATTTCAATGGTTCCATCTTGCTAGATATATATTTGAAATCTCGTCGTCGCTCCGCGAAAATGTGACTTTTAAAATTTTGCCCGAAGTAATTCCGCTGCAAAAAAAATGAAGAATATTCGTTGAACCAGGTGAAATGATACGATGCTCACGCGCGCGCAAGCTCCATTCAGTAATCTAATGTAAATTTTACGTCACGTCAGCTGTATAATATATTCGAAGTGTGCGTTATATATGTACGTATTGCGGAATTATGATGGAAAATTAATTTTGTAGCCGCGAGCGAAATTTCATGGATATACATGCTATATAGATGTATACATTTTTGCCTTTATTGTGTATGCAATATTCATTTGCGATTGGAACCGATATATAAGCTCGAAAACCCAGCCGTATAGTAAACTCGCGTTGTATAAAATATGTTGAAATTTTTTTTCATAATTTAGTCTAAACATTTGATGAATTTGCAGAATTTTGGAAGCTCTCGTTGGTATTTTTTAAAAAATTTTAAATTGATATTTAACAAAGCTCGTTACGATAAATTAGCTGTAACGAATGAATGGAAAATCCGATTATAATATTATTATATACTTTACAGCATCATGCAAGTAGGTCATGTTATTAAAATCGATTATCGCGTCGTATATATCATATCAAAAATCTCGCGATCAAAAGATATGGCCTCGTATATAAAAATATACCCTCCATATATATGGTCAAATCCCAAAATAAAATGCCGTTTCGTTAACAAAAAAAGTTGAAATTTTTTTTTGGGTGCCCAGCGGCCTGGACCCCCGCAAATGGTTCCTAGGGGTCCTAGGAGTGAGAAAAAACGCGTGAATTTTAGT
Organism: Trichogramma evanescens; assembly: GCA_902732785.1. Lineage (NCBI taxonomy): Eukaryota > Metazoa > Arthropoda > Insecta > Hymenoptera > Trichogrammatidae > Trichogramma > Trichogramma evanescens. The sequence goes on from CACVKI010146262.1 coordinate 80,217, forward strand.
TTTAGGAGTTGGAATGAATCTTTCAGTGATTGAAACTTTCGTAACATTTTTATTGTTGATTTTTTTTATCATTTACTTTATCAAGTTGTGACGGTGGCTTCCCCGTGCACACCGCCCGTGTCGACTTCTCCACGTCCTGGCCGGCTTTGTCGATGAACGACGCGCCAGACGAGCGGGTGC